>JAJAGP010002904.1:0-93221 GCA_025084515.1 Ancistrus triradiatus
TTCGACAGCTCTTTGGTCTTGGCCATGGTTGAGTTTGGAGTCTGACTGTTTGAGGCTGTGGACAGGTGTCTTTTATACAGATATCGAGGTCAAACAGGTGCCATTAATACAGGTAACTAGTGGAGGACAGAAGAGCTTCTTAAAGGAGACGTTACTGGTCTGTGAGAGCCAGAAATGTTGCTTGTTTGTGGGTGAGCAAATACTTATTTTCCAACATGATTTACAATTACATTCTTAAAAAATCCTACAATGTGATTTCCTGGATTTTTTTTCTTGTTTTGTCTCTCATAGTTGAAGTGTACCTATGATAAAAATTACAGACCTCTCTCATCTTCAAACGTCATTAGGTTCACCTTATGTACAAGTTGCTGTCTTGCAGTATTTATACACTGGGCCAAAAAAGTATTTAGTCAGTCACTGATTGTGCAAGTACACTGGTACTGGTACAGTGGTTGTCGTTGTTAATTTCTTCCAAAAGCCTTGTTAAGGCCCGAAAACGACGAGCACCGAGTAAATTAAACATCCAAACTGTATAAGGCATTATACGCATTAATGGAGTTGCATTGTACAAGTACTCGCTGATTTACGAAGGAGATGTACAGTTAAATGTATACTGAACTGAGGAGTTTAACATGTGTTTAGCAAAGCGGTCTATAGTGTAGCAGAGCCTATGATAAATAATTATGAGTATGTTACTGTTTGAAACACTTACATTAAGCTACATTTAGCCACAGTCATTAACACAAATCTTATTTTGTAATAAACAGTTGATTAACTCATGTAATTTAGTGAGTAATTGATTGAAAGTGCATAGTAAAAGCAAAACACTTGCTTTTACTTTTCCCAGTTCACTCTAGTGGTGAACTCAGGGCGCTAGCATAGCTGCTACGCTAACTGCAGCCTGTGTTTCCATTCGGTTTCCTTTTGATTTCTTTTCAGTTTTCTTTTATTAGGTCCTTTTTAGGACCCATGGAGACTTATTTGCGCTAAGAATGCAGTACTGTAGATGTAGAAATAAAGAAAACATGATAAAACCACAGTGGTGGTCTTAGTTGATGAATGGCTATTGTCAGCCTGAATCACTGTGTACCCAATCGGGAATCAAGAATCCTGTATTGTGAATTGAGTTTCGGCTGAAACGAGTCACACGGCTCGATTCGTACAAGTTTAAGCAAGTGTATTGAGTTCCGAGCAAACGGCGAAAACTGAGACAAATGTTTCTAGTCAAAATGCATCAAGAACCGAATCCGACGAGTTCCGAGGTGACCAAGAACCGAGGTACAACTGTATTTAATAAGGAAAATATGGTAATTAGAGTTCAGTACAGTACTGTACACTAACACCATATGTCGGGCTGTACAGTCATTGTCATTATCGTTTTGTGCACAGTTGCAACGCAGAGCTAAAGACAATTTTTTTATTCCCCTATTAGAATTGATTATAATTTGAAATGATACTTAAAACTTACATTAAAACAAGTACAATGTTGTGTGATCTATGTTTTCCATCTTGGCATTTGACATGCAAACTTTTGTGCTTAACAAAGTATTTTAAATGTCAAGGTACTGCCTTCTTCAGGAGTTCTTTGCATGTGTTCATAAACTTTCAGGTCTGTGATGTGTTCCTGTAGCTCTTAAGCACAGACAGGTTGCCCATCATAGCCTGCTTTTCTCTTGCTAATAGGGGAAGGCTTTCTTTCAAGGTCTTGCCAAAGATCAAAACGGACCGTCGCTGCATTTTGATCAGTGTAGATCAATGAGGAGGAGAGCAAGGAGAGCCATGCATTCAGGCTATTTCAGATGAACCACATCAACAAGGGGAAAACCAGCAGAGATGAACATTAGAAGTCAGACAGAATATCACAAATTTAGAGTTGAGGCTCATGTAATTAGAAATGGATCAGGTAATGGCATGCTTGGGACCACGTGCAACAAAACCATTACAGAGCAATTCTGTAGAGTTTGTGTGGGAGTGGTGGGAAATGATAGTCATATTGTGATATTGTGTTATATGTCATATTGGGATCATTATGCAGGTTTTATCCTTATACTTGTGTTACAGAAAGCAATTACAACCTGCCCTTCCTCCGACGTAACAACTCAACTTGTTCAAGACATTTATTGACCGAGATAGATTTTGGACTGTGGTAGCCTAGTGGTTAAGATGCTGGACTCTGGACCAGAAGGTGCAGGGTTCAAATCCCACCTCTGCAAAGCTGCCACTGTTGGGTCCTTGAGCAAGGCCCTTAACCCACAATTGCTTGGATTGTAAGACTGTACCCATTGTAAGTCGCTCTGGATAAGGGCGTCTGCTAAATGCTGTAAATGTAAATGTCCAAGAATATTGAGTGCTAGAATCGCACTATTTTAGCACCATGCAAATGAGCTCATGGTAACAGGTCCCTATTAACAATCGTTTGCCCATTAGCATTCTTTTGCTTACTTTGTCCTTTTTCCTTTTTACAATTTTGTTTTCTCAACTAAAGAACGTTTCAGTTTAATGTAATGACCTTCTCAGACAGGGAACACAGTGCTATTCTTCAGCCTATGACAGCTGCATTGATACCATGTCACAATAATCATCTGTGTCAGTGCGGTCCCAATACATGGCTGCTCCAGTCAGACAAAATGTCGCTGATGGGATCTCTTTATTTGCAGAATTTTTGGCCATGTCAGTCATCGGTCCGAGTGGCAGCTGGTGAAGATTGACTTCAGGTCTATTTTTAACAGGCGATGCACTGAGGCGGACTATCAGACCTGGCACCTGCATAACCAGGTGAGGCTCTCAACATTCAGGATATACTGCAGTTTAGAGAAGATGTGTCTGCATTTTTTTACTCTTAGACATTGAAACATTTGCATGTATTTGTAATCATATCAAATACATGCAATCATATCTGTGTTGTGTTCCTGGTGTGAAAGAGGAACACAACACAGATTTTTGTGCATCCACAAGTATGTGGACATCTTTTTTAATTACATCCAGCCTATCAGTTGCTCATACAGCCATGCAGCAATTCCACCTTGTCAACAAGCCAGTTCATGAAATTGTTGTTCTTCTAAAAGCTCCCAGCATGAGTATGTGTTATTATTTGTGAAGTGGAAAGGTTTATGAACAGCACTAACAGTAAGGCACATAAGCTGTCAAACTGGCTATGACTGGCAAGTGCTGAAGAACACAATCTTGTCCTTAGTTACAACACTCAGTCCTGAGTCCTCTGGAAGTAATGCCAGCACAAGAACTGTCCTCAAGAGCGTCGTGGATATGCTGAATCTTGCTTAAAAATCTGACAGTGGACAAATTTAGTTTTGGTGGATGCCAGGAAAATGCTACAGCTGGTTACCCTAGAGCCAACTAAAAGTGTTGGTGTGATAGGATTAATGATCTCTGGCTGTCGTTAGTGGTTTGTTCTTGGCTGTTCAGTCCCAGTGAAGGAATTATTAATGATACAATATAAAATGACATTCTAAAAGATTGTGCTTGGCACAAACAATATTTTGCCAAGTATAGTATCAAAGATCTTCACTTGCCTGCAAAGAACCCTGAGCTAAACTCCATTGAAAAGCATTGGGATTCATTGCTGGAAGGCCTTGTCACCCAGTGTCAGTGTCTGGACTATGCTATTCAGGTTCAAATGAAATTAAATTCCCACAGTCATGTTCCAAAATACAGTGGTACCTCGGTTCTCGACCACCTTGGAACTCGGTGAATTTGGTTCTCGACATGTGCTTTTTTTTTTTTTATGTTTTATTTTCAATCTATTACTCACTAAATCACATGAGATTTTTCAACATTATTTTTCTTTATTATAACATAAGCTAATGATTTTGGTCGGCTCTGCTATGATACAGTATAGATTACATTAAACTAATCAATTCATGATATATATTACATGATACATACTTGATGGATTTGTTGGAACATATCACCAACGTAAATCAGGGAACAATACACAACCATTAATGCATATAATAGCTTGTACAATGTGGATTTTCTTGGGGACTGGAACGGATTAATTCAATTTACATTATTCCTTATGGGAACACTTACTTAGTATTTCATTTTTGGTTTTCGACAAGCCTCCTGGAACGGATGAGACTCGAGATACCACTGTATAGTTAAAAGCCTTCACAATGGACTGGAGGCTGGTATAGCTGTATAGTAATAGAAACTACCTATTACTGCCCATTGTTTCAAAAGGAGATGTTCAACAAGCAGATAAGGATATGATTTTTGGGAGTCCACATACTTTTGGCTATGTAGTGTCTCAATTTGACAAGTCTTATTATTGGCAAACCCGCTCTCAAGTCATGAAATCAAGAGCAAAAGATTTCCACAAATTGCACCTGGGTTGAAGCAATAACGTTCAGAGTATGTCTTTATATCCAGCTGTTATATGGATTTCTCTTGGTGTGTAGTCCATCCCTACTTTCTGTTGTCCAGACATTTTGGTAGAGTGCCAGTCAAGCCCTAGGGTAAAATAGAGCAATTTAAGTGCTTTACTTTAATATTAGGATGAGGCGAGATAAGGCTGTTCTTGGTAAACAATTGAGAGTGACAGTTAAATAAGAAAGGGGTCATGACTTAAAATGAAAATGCACACTACTGTGTGTTACTGTGGTAACACTTTACAGTAATATTCAACCAAATATTATATAGGTGCTGCTGTTGGTACTATAATAATACAGTGTGCTTAGAGAAGGCCAGGATAGTTTGATCCTAAATGTCATCTTCCTTATCAGTTCAGGTTTCCCTTCCCTGTTGTTTTCAGGTTTAAAGTGAAGTGATAACTTGCTCATTTGGCAAGAAAACTTTACTTACGCAGCCGCATTTTATAAGTCAGGAAACTGATTACTGTATCCAGTGATGGATCAGTTCTACTTAAATCCCCTTTATAAAGCATGTCCCTGTGCATGATTGCTTACATTAGATACTAACAATATGTGACCTAAAACAGTATACTACTATTAGCAGTATAAATCAGGGAACCAGAGATGACCTTGTTGTGTTCTACCTTGTTTTAATGCAATGACAATACTGGTCCTTCACAAAAAATTAGCATATTGTGATAAAGTTAATTCTTTTCCGTAATGTAATGATAAAAATTAAACTTTCATATATTTTAGATTCATTGCACACCAACTGAAATATTTCAAGTCTTTTATTGAATACTGATGATTTTGGCATACAGCTCATGAAAACCCAATCTCACAAAATTAGCATATCATGAAAAGGTTCTCTAAACGAGCTATTAACCTAATCATCTGAATCAACGAATTAACTCTAAACACCTGCAAAAGATTCCTGAGGCTTTTGAAAACTCCCAGCCTGGTTCATTACTCAAAACCGCAATCATGGGTAAGACTGCCGACCTGACTGCTGTTTCAGAAGGCCATCATTGGGACACCCTCAAGCAAGAGGGTAAGACACAGAAAGCAATTTCTGAAACGAATAGACTGTTCCCAGAGTGCTGTAATCAAGGCACCTCAGTGGGAAGTCTGTGGGTGGAAAAAAGTGTGGCAGAAAACGCTGCACAACGAGAGAAGAGGTGACCCGGACCCTGAGAGGATTGTGGAGAAGGGCCTGAGATTCCATAACACCTCAGCAGTGCCACAGGCTGATTGCCTCCATGCCATGCCGCATTGAAGCAGCCATTTCTGCAAATGGATTCCCGACCAAGTATTGAGTGCATAAATGAACATAATAATCTGAAGGTTGACTTTTTTTGTATTAAAAACACTTTTCTTTTATTGGTCGGATGAAATATGCTAATTCTGCTAATTTTGGGTTTTCATGAGCTGTATGCCAAAATCATCAGTATTAAAACAATAAAAGACTTGAAATATTTCAGTTGGTGTGCAATGAATCTAAAATATATGAAAGTTTAATTTTTATCAATACATTACGGAAAAGAATTAACTTTATCACAATATGCAAATTTTTTAAGAAGTACCAGTATACTAAAGAATATAAATGAATGAATGCATCTTCTATGACCACTATGCACTGGATCAGGGGTATATATTAAAGATATATTGGTTTGCATGTTTCCAGAGTTTTGGACAATGTGCATATTAAGCAAAATGTATTGAGCTTTAGGGGAGGTGCTCTATCGCACTAGCCCACTAATGCTTGGATTTGAGTTTGTATCCAGGCAGTGCCTTCAAGCAGGGTCAGGCATCATATACAGACACAGTTGTCTATGTCTGAGGAAGGAGAGGTTGGGGGCTCATGCGTCTCCACCTTACAGCAACCCTTGCCAGCACTGCAATGGACTGGACCTTCATACAGGGCATGCTGTATTCACTAATAATCCATGTTGTCCTAGCGTTATTTCACAATATTCAAATGAACATCTAATGATGATACCAAAAACTTGACTTTTAGGCTCCAGTCCCACCATGCCTGGGCCACGCCAAAGGGGAGTAGTTCCCTTCCACCTACAGTTGGCTGGGGACAATCTGCAGCCAAGTACTTTGCTGTCAAGGACTCAAGATACTGAAGTGCCTCTGTGTATCGGACTAAATAATGCATCTCTCTCTTTGTGTGTGTATATATATATATATACACATACTTTATTGTATTCAACATTTTATTTATCTGTTAATAATTACTTATTTTCTGTTTCTTACTTCTACAGACTTATCTGACTAGATAAATTTGTTTTTTTCTTACATTTATCATTTAAGCCACCCAATGAAGTTGTCCCTTTTTGAGTCTTGGTCCTCCCAAAGTTTCTTCCTTATAAAGTTTAGGAAGTTTTTCCTTGCCATTATTGACCTAGGCTTGCTCAATTTGCGGTTGGCCTTAGATATTAGATGATAATCTAAAATTGTAAAGCTGCTTTGAGACAATGCTCTATTGTAAAAATGCGCTATAGAAATAAATCTGATTTGACTTGACTGTCTGTGTTCAAGTAGCAACATAAATGCTCAATGGGGTTTGGTTAGGTGTCTGTGGAGGAAAGTCCATGACAGCCAGCACTCTTGTTTGGTCATCTGTCATCTTCTTTGTTCTTCAAGTAATTGTTGCAAAGCATCAAGATGTGGTTTGAGTCATTATCCAGCCACAGTATAACTCTTTCTCCACAAAGATCCAAAGAGATATATTACAATAACAAATGTTATTTGTATTTATGAAACTACACAGCTGCAGAATTGTCAAGGATGATGAATGTCTTAGTTTCATTGTTTTCCCAGCTCTGCAGCACTCACTCTGATAAATGCAAGAATTCAAATGAAATCAAGATATATAGGATAAAAGAAGATGAATGGATGTCAGATTAAAACTAGAAAGCTTTAGTTGTATTCATCCAGCTCTAATCCTTTGTGTAAAATAACACTGCAGTGTTCATCAGGAAAGGTTCTTATGGGGAAAATGGGAACATGTTTAATTAGAAGTTAAAAAAGTGCAGTTTACAGTACCACAGTAGTTGAAACATAATCTTCTTACAGGATCAGCCATGCCTCATGGGTGTGAAGAGAATCTACAGAAAGTTGAAGCCAATGGCCAAGTGTGTTATGGGAAAGGCTTACTCTGTCACCGTGATTTCAGAACCCTGCGAATGCACGGAATCAGATTTTGAATGGTGAGTAATTTCCATAACATTTTCAGTCCATATGATTTATATGCTTTATGTTTTCCAGAAAAAAAAACACCTAAAAGTACATACAAAGTGTTCATTTTAATTAGCCACCTTAGTGTTATCTGTACTAATAAGCAGTTCATCTGTTCTGATATGTATTTTGTTTGTCTTTAATTAGTTAGATTCACATAGGTCAGTCTATTGGGATGCCCAAACCCTGCTGTCTGTGTGTGAGATCCTTTTATCTATAGCCAGCTTCAATCCATTTTAATTATTTCATTTACTTGCCCCTCCACAATGACCTAAGCACAACCTAATCAGAAAGATTATATACATTTGGTTCATCGTTTTTTCAGCAGTTTCTTCAAGCAATGAGTATAAAAAATGTCCAAGCTGGATAATTTTGATGCTACACAGAGTAGACTGACTTAACTCTATCTATCTGATGTATCTGATCACAGATGATACATTGTGCATGTAGTTAATTGCGTGGGTGTCCGCTAATTCACACTGGATAAATGCATCTAACAAAAAAATACACAAGCAAAAATTGTGGAGTGAAATCTATGCCATATGTAGTCTTAATATAGATAATGAAATGTAGAAAATGGTAGAGGTGTGCTATAGAACAGCTCCCTGTTATGGTTAGCATAAAGGAAAAGAAAATCACCTAGATTAGCTTTGAGACTGAGCAGAAACTAGCCAACTGTGTAAATCCCTGCTGTGTAAGAAAAGTCATAGGCATGAAACAAGCGAGTGTTTGTGTGTATATTTTTGCCTTTGTCAGCAAATGTACCGAAAACTATTGAAACAACTGAATAGCAAATAGCACACTTGAAGCTGAGAGCTTTAGCTGGTCCTTCCAAAACAACGGAAGAGAGGTTTTTTTTTTTTTTTTTTTTTTTTTTTTTTATAGAGAGCAAATAGAGGTAAAATAGTTCAGCATTTACAGCATTTAGCAGACGCCCTTATCCAGAGCGGCAATTGATACAATCTTACAATCCAAGCAATTGTGGGTTAAGAACCCAACAGTGCTCAAGGACCCAACCATGGCAGCTTGGCAGGGGTGGGATTTGAACCCTGGACCTTCTGGTCCATAGTCCATAACCTTACCCGCTCGGCTACCACAGTCCTACAGTTTTTATAACAATACACATTTACATTTACAGCATTTAGCAGACACCCTTATCTAGAGCGACTTACAATTACCTTACAATCCAAGCAATTGTGGGTTAAGGGTCTTGCTCAAGGACCCAACAGTGGCAGCTTGGCAGAGGATTTGAACCCTGGACCTTCTGGTCCATAGTCCATAGTCCATAGTCCATAACCTTACCCGCTCGGCTACCACAGTCCTACAGTTTTTATAACAATACACATTTACATTTACATTTACAGCATTTAGCAGACGCCCTTCTCCAGAGTGACTTACAATTGGTACAGTCTTACAATCCAAGCAATTGTGGGTTAAGGGTCTTGCTCAAGTACCCAACAGCTTGGCAGAGGTGGGATTTGAACCCTGGACTTTCTGGTCCATAGTCCAGTACCTTACCCGCTAGGCTTCCACAGTCCCACAATCAGGCACCCTGCTGCTAAAACAACATAATCAAGACAATGGTCTTCAGACATTATAAGTCAAAGAACAATTTCCTCATAAATGTTTATTATACAGAAAATCATTGAATAAATTGGGTCTGATTTATAAGGGAAGCTGTTTAAGTGAGATTCTGGTGTTAACAAAAGCTGTTTTAGTGAGATCCCATTATGAAGCTATTAATGTTCATATTATCAGTCAGAAATGTAAAAGGAGAGTTATAAAGCATCAGCAGCTTCGCCTGGTTAAGAGCTGGACATAACAGATACATGAATGAACCTCCGATCAGCCGTGTTTAATGCATGGTGTTTAATGACAAATGCAGAGTTTCAACAACGTCTTGAAGATAATAAGAAAGAACCAAGGAAACTCTCCCAGTACATTTCTGACCGATCCATAAAAACGACTTGGAAGCTGTACTAAAACTGACTTCAGTGTCGTAGCTCTTTAACCGAGTTGTGAATATATTAAGAACCCAGGACGTTTGATTTACTGAACCGACTTTCCAGTGCATCAAAATCCTTGCAGGCTGGTCTTCAACAGTTTCATCTTCCAAAATTAAAGCGACATGTTTTCAAAGCCAACAGATTTTATAAACTCAATATAATTTACTTGTATAATTATAACGCTGCTGCTTTTTATGGTTGGCGTCTCTGCTGGGTTACGTATCCATGTGGTGGAGTAATACTTGAATACTTATCGTGCAGGAGTAGGGTCGGAACTCACAGTATTATAATGGGTCACAAAGGCCTGTGCTGGCCATGACCTTCTTGTGCTACCCTAGACCCAGAATAACTCAGAAGGGTCTGTCTCAGGTCTTCATTCATGACAGTAATAGAGATCAGGGTTGCCCCCATGTCAGACAAAAAGTGCTCTTTTATGGCACCCTGGTCTGTTTGCACTACCACAGAACCAGCACCATCAAAACAGAAACTCTGAAACTTGAAAGATGAAAGCCCGTGGTAAGGTTGAACACAGATGAATGAAGACCCAGGGCAGGGTTTGTAAAAACTGTAACAGTTTTTAGAGAACACATTGCTAGAGTGGACTAGCCTCCACTTGCCGGGGGTGAGATGAGATACAGAACATGGAGGTTCAGCATCGGGAACCAGCTGAGTCACTCTGGTTCAGATCCTATCTCTGGTGATTTTATTTCAGATTGCATGGGAGTAGTTCAGGGTGTGAGGCTTCTGTCGCACTTAAGGGCAAGGCCATCTTGTTCCAACGAGCAATAATTTCCAATTTCAGGGTTGCATACATAGTACAACAAACACCCGTTTGCTTTAGATGACAGTGTACCAAATCTACACGTTCACTTCAAGCTCAGAAACTTTGCTCCATGTCTTCTGCTTTTTATTTGACTAGATATTGCAGGGTGGATAGCGCTGTTGCCTCACAGCAAGAAGGGCTTGGGTTCAATCCCCAGGTGGGGAGGTTTGGGTCCTTTCTGTGTGAAGTCTGGGTGGGTTCAGTCCAGATACTCTGATTTCCTCCCACAGTCCAAAGACATGCTTAAGGTTAATTGGCGTGTCTAAAGTGCCCCTGGTGTGAGTGTGTGTATGAGTGTGTGACTGCATGTGCCCTACGATGGATTGGCACCCTGTCTAGGGTTGTTCCTGACCTATGCCACCAGCTAGGCACTGGCTTTCCTATAACCCTATTCAGATTCAAGCGGATAATCAAGTGAATGAACGTGAATAGATTTTGCAGGTCCTTGTCTTTGATCCTTCTCCCTGCATTCAGCCTGTCCCTCATCTGTGTGATCGGAATGCCACTTGGCTCATTTTCTTGTGAATTATCCAAATTATTAATATCGCTTTCGTAACATCCTAAATCCCTGGACCCCAGGGAGTCTGTACGTCTCTGGTCGGCTGCTGAAAAACGTTATTCAGGGAGTGTAATAGCTTTCATTAACTATAACAACGCAAGCGCATCTGTGTAGTGTGTCAGCCTAATTGCAGCAATTTGTCCCCATCATCTGGGGCCGCACAGTCACATTGGGTTTTAAGTGTAGGACAAACAACTTAAGCGTGCCTTGTCTGGATGGTTGATCAAGAAGACAAACGCAGAGTTTGTGATCAATTGTTTATCTGTCTCCCCACAAGATGTCCTCCGTAGTAGACAGCGTTGTGCAAAAGAGCCAACGCAGAAGTGCGACGGAATCTATTTGACAAATTACATACATTTCAGAGAAAAAGGCTGCTATAATGATGTTTACTACATCCACATTTTCAGTGGTTTGCTTGTTTACCTCTGATTAGGCTAAATCTCGCTCTTGCTGTGTGCGTGTCTGACTGTGTATACATGTCTATTGCAGTGATTATGGCTACGAACGGAGAACAGATGGACGGTGTACGCCAGCTTTTTGGTTTCATCCCTCTTCCCTCTCCAGAAGCTGCATTACAGGACACACATTCCTCAATAGTACTGGGTAAATAATACTAATTAGTGCTGTATTCTTCCAAAAGCACAACCATTTAGGTTCATAAGATCAGATAGCAAAGCTATGATGTAACCATGTAGTTCATCTGAAGTCAAATTATTGGCACTTTTGGTAAAAATGGTACCCATGTCAAGCTAAAATCTTGGGTTCAGCAGTAAGAGTTCCAGTTCTTCCCAAAGGCATAGGTTGAGGTCAGGTCTCTGTGCAGGCTAGACATGTTCTACAACACCAAACTTGGTAAATATTTTTATGAACATTGGTTTGTATACAGAGACATGGAAAGAGACATTCACAAAGTGTTGCCACAAATATGGAAGCATGCTGTTTTTAAAATGGCATTGTTTGTTACAAGATTGAGATTTCCATTAAGGAACTATCCATTGATATGGCCCCTATGATTTCCACATTGCAGAGCATACAGATGGAATCAAGGAACTGAGGAATAAAATGGACTTCATAAAGATGGAAATGCAGAGTTTGAAAATCTAAAAGTGAGCGTGATCGGCCAGTCAGTCTCAAATAACTAATTCTGTGCCGGTCACAGTAATACATGAACAGCGCAGTGCTTTCAGTATTTATATTTCAGTAATTCAGAATTCAGTTCATATACAGAGCTTTAAACACAGCTCAGTCACTTGGGTATTTGTTTATGAGACCGTATTTTCTTAAAGAAAAACACTGTTAAAAACCTAAAAATCAGAATGGTGAAAAATGGGGGGAAAAAAATAATATGGAATTTGGAAAAAAATAAAACAGATTTCATAGGGCCCTAAACTGAGGGGCTTAAACCAACTCAGACCAAAGCTGCAGACCATTCATCCTCTACTTAATTTTACAGGTGGCACATTGCTTTTTTTACCTGAGTCAAGTAACACAATCAGCCTGCAAAGTGATGAACCATAATTAACTGGCTCCAGGGTTCAATGACAGCATATTTTAGACCACTTTAGCCACTGCTTGGTATTATGCATATTGACCTTCAGCTTATGTGCTACTGCCCCACCATGAGAACCCAGTCCATGAAGCACCAGGACAAGAATGTTTATGTTTACATATCATTGTACTTTGGAAGTGAATCTTGTAGAAATGGGACAAAATCACTTTTTGGAAAGGTGGCCAAAAGTCTTAGACCACTAGCAAAAATGTTTGTTTTTTTGCATTCTTTCATTTATTTAATACGCTGCTTTTAATGACATTTTTAAAGAGTATCCTGTGATGTTATAGAATGCTTGGCCTTGTCTGTTTTCAAGTGCACCATGAATGCTGATGGGGTTTAGGTCAGGTGACAGTGTAAGAAAGTCCATGATAGTCAGATTCACTCAAATTGTTCTGCTGGTTATAAGATTTCTAATGAAAAATATTATATTCAAGTTGGGAAAAATGCAAAATAGATGTCACTAGTGGTCACATACTTTATTCCTACTACTTATTCACCTGTTAGCAACTTAGAAGGGATGTCTACATACTATTAGCTATGTAATGTAGCTTGGACAGCTGAGGACCGATGGATTTATAGATTAATGTAGGTCAAGTCCTATCAACAGCATAAGTAGTGTTACAGTTTAATATTAGTAAAAGAAGAGGCGCATTCAAGATTACAGGTCAGTAATAGGATCAACTAATGAAACCGATGAAAAACTAGCTGCTACTTTGCATATTGCATAGATATTTGAACCATCTTGATGAGAAACATTGACATATCGATTACCAATTCTAATATAAAGCTCAAATTAAGTACTTGTTTCCAATCCAAATACAAACAAAAGCTAGTGCAAATGCAGCTTTACACTGCCAAAAGTCCAGATTTAGTGTACTGCTACTCATATGGCAGTTATGGCTTTGACTAATGTTACAGGTGTCACCTTAACATACAGTATAAAGATACAGTAGAACAGTAGATACTTAAGATACAGTAGAAAAATGGCAAGGCAGACCTCATACCCTGTCCTAAATATGATGCAGAGCATTAACTTTACTCTGTGGATTAGCTATGTGGTAGTACTTGTGAAGCAGAGCAATGCTCGCCGTTGCATTACATATGGTATATTTAAAGGAAACATATGTACTACACAAGGCGTTTGTAACACACATCATTAGCCTCAGATCAGAGCCTGGCTTGACTGTGATTAAAGTCACCACAATGCCAGGATGGCTAATCTTCAAAACAGCCTAAATTAACCCCCAAGTGCAGTCCCAAATCCCTTTAGTCACATAGTGCATTACAAAGCCACTACAGATTAACTAGATTCCAAATCCATCATCCAAATTGTTACCCCCTAGTTCTGTGAAATTAATATTTGGATAAAAAAAACAGGTGTCCCATTATTCATTAGTTCCTATATAGGGAAAATCCCCCACCTGTTTCCTTTATATTTAAAAACCTGACTACATTTTGCAAAAGTCAGTGTAAAAACTAGTGGTGGGCATAGGGGCTGGGGGGGTGGTTGGGGGGCTGCCTCACTAATGAGGCAGGGTTTTGGTCCCCTCACGTGTTCAACATGTGCCTTTTGTGCGAGCGTCTATCTACTTTCCCTACAGTCTCACTACTGTTTTTCTTAAAGCTTAATTCATTTAAATAAATAAATCATTATGATAAATAATTGAAATTATAAAAAACAACTGTGAAGCCATTCTTGAGAAAAAGATGAGAGATGTCTGTAAATAAAAAATTTTCATCATAGCTACACTTCAACTACGAGAGAGACAAAATGGACACACAAAAAAAAAATCCAGGAAATCACATTGTAAGGATTTTTAAAGAATTTTAATTGCAAATTATGGTGGAAAATAAGTAATTTGGTCCAATACCTAAAGTTCAACTCAATACTTTAGTGTATACTTTGTTTTGCCAATGACAGAGGTCAAATGTTTTCCTGTAAGTCTTTCACCAGGTTGGCACACACTGTAAGCTGGTATTTTTGGCCCATTCCTCCATGGAAGATCTCCTCTAGAGCAGTGATGTTTTTGGGGCAAACATGGACTTTCAACTTCCTCCACAAAATTTTCTATGGGGTTGAGGTATGGGAGACTGGCTAGGCTACTCCAGGACTTGAAATTGTTTTTTTTACTGAGCCACTCCTTTGTTTGCCCGAGTGGTGTGTCATGTGTCATGCTGGGAAGACCCAGCCACGTTCCATCTTCAATGCTCTCACTGATGGAAGGAGGTTTTGGCTTAAAAAATCTCACGATACATGGGTTCCGTTCATTCTTCCCTTAACACACAGATCAGTTTCCGTTCTGTCCCCTCTTTACAGAAAAACAGCCCCAAAGCATGATGTTTTCCACCCCCATGCTTCAACAGTAGGTATGGTGTTTCTTTGGGATGCGACTCAAGCATCCTTTTTCCTCCAGTTGAGTTTTTTTATTACCAAAAAAGTTTCTATTTTGGTTTCATCTGACCACATGATATTTTCCCAATCCTCTTCTGGATCATCCATATGCTCTCTGGCAAAAAACTTCCAGACGGGCCTGGACATGTAAACTGGCTTAAGCAGGGGGACACGGCCTGGCACTGCAGGATCTGAGTCTGAGGGATAAGTTCTCTTGGCGTAGTGTGGTCACTGATGGTAGCTTTGTTAACTTTGGTCCAGCTTCTCTGGCATGGGTCATTCCCATCGGGTTCCCCTGCATGTAGTTCTGGGGATTTTTGCTCACTGTTCTCATGATCATTTTTGACCCCACGGGATGAGATTCTTGCGTGGGGGCCCCAGATCGAAGGGGAGATTACCAATGGTCCTTGTATGGCTCATTTTTCTTACAATTGCTCCCACAGTGTGTTGATTTATTCACATCAACCTGCTTGCCTATTGTAGATTCACTCTTCCCCAGCCTGGTGCAGGTCTACAATTTTTTTCTTTCTGGTGTCCTTCGACAGCTCTTTGGTTCTTCGCCATGGTTGAAGTTTGGAGTCTGACTTGGGTTTGAGGCTGTGGACAGGTATCTTTTATACAGATAACGAGGTCAACACAGGTGCCATTAATACAGGTATTGAGATGGAGGAGGGACAGAAGAGCTTCTTAAAGACGAAGTTAGAAGAATCTTACTTGTTTGTGTGGGTGACCAAATACTTATTTTCCATCAAGATTTACAAATTCAAAACCTTTAAAAATCCTAACATGGCTGGATTTTTTTTTTTTTCTCATTGTGTCTCTCTCAGTTAGTTGAAGTGGTACCTATGATGAAAATTACAGACCTCTCTCATCTTGCTAAGTAGGGAGAACTTGCACAATCAGTGGCTGACTAAAATACTTTTTTGCCCCACAGCGCATATGTATGTATGTATGTATGTATGTATATATATATATATATATATATATATATGTATATATATATATATATATATATATATATATCTATATATATATAAGGTAGTGAGGTTCATGTGTATAGTATAAAACAAAAGAAATGGCACATTTGTACGGATTAGGATGGGCTATTTGGGGGAATGGTTTATCCCTAAGGACCATGACTTACCAAAAAACAGTCTGTATGAAGGTTGGCATTTTCAAGCCATATCTGCTTGTATTTTTTTATAACAGATACAATTTTCATGAAGTAATATTTAAATTATATTTTTGTTGCTATTTAGAAGAAAAAAAAAAACTCAAAAAAAAACAAAAACTGGTTGTAGGTTATCTAACTCACTCTCAATCCAAGTCAATCACATACATCCCTGAAGCTACAAGTGGATGGTGTTAAGGGAACTTGGAGGGGAAAATGAGAGGAAACGCCAAGATACCACCGGCTGATTAAAAGGGTAATTTTTTATGACCAGTTTGTATCAGTCACAGTGAGACTTTTGTCAAACTCACTTGTCCTTGCTCAAATTTTTAATACCATCTGGGCTGCCAGAGTTTTCTGACTGAGTATATATTTTTGAAAATCAATCAACAGACCTCCCCCTGATAGGACCAATTAATTCAAAAAGGGCTAAACTCTATCTTTTCATTTAAACTGATTTTAAATGAATGTTTGAAAAAAAAAAACATTGTTTTTTTTGTTAGGTTTGGGTTTGGGTTTTATGAGTTCTTTTCTTACTGAATTAGTGTCTTGATTTATTAATTAAAAAAAAACAAACAAACATGTCAGAGCTTTGACTTAATAGTATTGGATATTGAATAAATATTTTGATCCGTTTTGTTACATACTTGCCTGTTTGTGTATTCTAGATACAGAAAGGTGGTGTCTAATAATTGCACGGGTGGCGTTGTGGATCTGTACATGGCCCGCAGGAGACCATGCCCCAGCCAGGCCCCCAGAGGCCTCCACCTGGTCACCAGTGAAGGCAAACTGACAGCCACGCTGAGCCACAATGTCACCTTCCTCGTTTTCCTAGAGCAGGTGATATATGACTACATAGTAATGGTTCATTTGAGAATCTCACAGAGCTTGCAGACCAGTTTGCAGATTTGTTTTTGCAGATCTCGTGTTTTTAATCATGTTTAAAGAACTAAAGTATTGTTGAAGCAGTTAGTCTTTGGAACTTTCGAAAAGTAAATACAATTCCAGTAATGCATCCCTACAGGAAAGATGCTTCTCCAATGCCAAACTGCAGTGATATTGTGTGGACAAGATAATATGAATTTTGGCATGAAGCTAAGGAACACTATTGTGAGAAGTTTTTCATAAAATCACACAGTATATTTTACTCTTTGGCAGGGAGTAATGCTGAAAACGAGTTTGAACAATAGATTCAGGATTAGTTGGCTTTCAGAATATCATAATGCGTTCACTTGCTGAGCCAGGTGAAGGATACAAGGGTAGATTGTGCATATTCAGGATAGACTTTCTGGAAAGCACTGATTTTTTAAATCCTCAAGAGAACCTTCACAGCATAAAATGTGTTTCATTTTGATTCACAAACATAAAATACCTTTCGGTTTGATTCTCAAGCAATGCTGTCGGTGTCATTCCAACCTTTCCACAGGGCGACGGATCAAGGACGAGCATCACGGTGGACTTTGGCGATGGTAATGCCATTACATATTCCAACGTGAGCTCCATTGAGGATGGAATCAAGCACATCTACAAGAACGTGGGAATATACAGAGTGTCAGCTACAGCCGAGAACAGCCTTGGGTTTGAGACGGCGGTTCTTTTCTTACACGTTACATGTGAGTCGGAGTTGCAAAGCTCACTCAGGACTTGACATTAATCCATGTAGTATTGGAAACAGATTTGTCAACAATTAGCAAGCGATTTAGAACCGTCACTCCAACAGCATTCATACATTTGCATATTGCAGACAAGACATTTGGGAAAAGGGCACTTTAATGTGTGCTCTCTAGTGACTCTACTGTGTTTTGATGCTACAGGCATTTGGGGCAGTGGCAGCTGGTGGTTTTTGAATTAGAGGAAGCACATGTATACACTCACATATGATCACTGGCTATCTTTTAGCACTGGGTTTCTTATATCCTTGCAGAGTTAGTTGCGTTGACTAATACACTTATTCGGATGGCACGGTGGCTCGGTGCGTAGCACTGTCGTCTCACAGCGAGAAGGTCCTGGGTTCGATCCCAGGGTGGAGTGACCTGAGTCTCTTCTGTGTGGAGTTTGCTGTGTCCGGGTGCTCCGGTTTCCTTACAAAGACATGCATTGTTTTTAGATTACAGTAAATTGGCCCCTGACCTGAGTATATACAGTAGTGCTTGAAAGTTTGTGAACACTTTAGAATTTTCTATATTTCTGCATAAATATGACCTAAAACATCATCAGATTTTCATACAAGTCCTAAAAGTAGATAAAGAGAACCCAGTTAAACAAATGAGACAAAAATATTATACTTGGTCATTTATTTATTGAGGAAAATGATGTGTGAAAATCTGAAGATGTTGTAGGTCATATTTATGCGGAAATATAGAAAATTCTAAAGGGTTCACAAACTTTCAAGCACCACTGTATATCTATGGCTAGTTTCGATATAACCTTGAGCGCTGATGTAACCTTCTGTCTGTCACTGAATGGCCTTTGATGCTGAAGAGTGACACTAAATAAACAACTAGTGATGCACGATACATTGCGGCCGATATATTACTTGCCGATATATGGACTTTTTTCAAATATCGGCATCGGTCCGATATTAGAATTTTAGCCGATATTATAACTAATATTTAGAATCTATCTTCATATGAATATTTCTTAGATTTTTCTTTTTGCTGTTATTCAATAAGCAAAATATCTGATGATGCTGACTGTATAGTTATGCATGCAGTTCTATTCTTTCTTGGAGCTTCTCAGTCATAAGATTTCTTACACACTTTGTTCTTGTTGCTGCCTGTACCAGTTCAAGGCAAAAAAAAAAAAAAAAAGTTTCCTACCTAAGAAGGTTAAAAAATCAAATGGAATTAAACCATTGTTCCTGATTTAACTGTTTTGTTTATTATTATTTTATTTTATTGCAAAAATGATTTACTTCATTGAAATGCAGAAAGGTTAAATTATCGGTTTTTAACATCGGTATCGGCCACAATAATGTGCTAAAAATCAGTTATCGTATCGGCCCAAGAAATTCAATATCGGTGCATCCCTAATAAGAACACCTTGTTATTTCATTTTTCTAAATTGCAATTGTTATAAATAAATCGTAAGACACACTGGTGCTGATTTGTTGAAATTTAAGAAGTCAGTCAGGTTCCTTCGAGAGGTCGACCAGTCATCATAGAGTGGCTGTGCTTCAGGGTGGGACAAATAAAGTCCACTATCTTAGTGCACTGTTTTGTTTCACTGTGCAAAATGCCCCATCCTCACTCCATTCACTGCCAATAAAGCTGGAGTGTTAATCTGCCATTCTGTCTTTTTAATGCATACTGCATAAGACAATAGTTTCAATAGTGCAGTACTGTAGAGAGACAGTAGTACACTTTGGTAAAGATTTCCTTACTGGGTTTTAATGAAATTGAAGATTCCCTTCTTGACTTAAAAGTTGTCTGTGGGACATCTTTTTGCACATTAACCTCATCTTTGTTGTGTTTAACCCTCTATAACTCTGCTGCAATTATTATTTATCTCTTTCTGACACTTGGATAAGAATCCCTCACGGACCCCTTTTCATTATAGACCAGGATTAAGCCTGAATCCCAAAGAGTTCAATAACAACAGCAATACTTACAATCATTCTGACATTTGAGGAAAAAAGACATTCCCAAAAGGGTCACCTTTCAAAAGAGAGCCTTAACATTTCATTTTGGATATGTCACTTGGAGCTTGTGCTCGAAGAAGGAAGGCTTTAGAAAGGATTAAATGATCTAACATTTCTAGTGTGCACATTTAATATCAAACTCTAAGCTCGCAAAGCTTTATTACCAAATCTCCAACTGGAATTACATTTAAAATTAATTTCTGCATATATTAAATTAGGCGGCACGGTGGTGCAGTGGTTAGCACTGTCGCCTCACAGCTCCGAGATCCCCGGTTTGATCCCAACTCTGGGCTCCTTGCCATATCTGCATGGGTTTCCTTCCACAGTCAAAGACATGGGTGTTAGGTTAATTGGTTTCTAAAGTGCCCTTAGTGTGTGAGTGTGTATGTGTCTGGGGTTGTTCTTTCCTTGCATCCTGTGCACCAGAATTCCCATGACCCTGACTCGGATCAAGTGAAAAAGACTGAATGAATGAATGAATCTATTAAATTAACGGTACACTGTATGGTCAAAAATGTATTCACGCCCCAAAAAAACATAAATCATGCACATTAGTTTGGAGCTTATCCCATTTTTTAGCTACAACAGCTTTCACTGATGTTAGACAGTAAGCCTAGGCTCACTGTTGCCATTCAATTTTATCTCAAAAGTGTCTGATGGAGTTAACATCAGTGTCTGTACAAGTCAGCCAAGTACTATACCAAAGCCGGTAAGTCATTTCTTTATGGACTTTGCTTTGGGAAAGGGCATACTTTTATGGGCAGGACATAAAGCTGACGCAATGACTTGTTGGGGAGGTGAAAACTAATTCTGGTATAACAAAACAGTGGTGACACTCTATATACTCCTGGCCATAGGAACAAATGAGATACAGTCTGCTGACTAGCCAGATTTTATTCAAATATACTATTTCCACTGCATATGAGAAAAGTAATGTAGTTAAAAACTTTGAAAGATACAGCTCGGTGCAATCTTTGAGATAATTGCTATAACGGTTCTATAATTATGACACCATAGTTTAGGACTCACATATTATCATCACTCAGTTCTAATAATCATGCCTATATTAGGAAGTATTAAGAGTTTATTGGTTTTATACTTTTATACTATATTGGTTACTATTTCATAATCCGATAACTGCAGAAAATCTGATTTTGTCAGTAATCCGATCAATGAGTATACATGCACTTGAGTAATCAGATAATGGGCAATAATCATATTTCTACTTTGCAACCATCCAATAATCTCACAGAAATATGTGATGTAAACTACAAACTTTAATGTTAAATAATCAAATTCTTCATTCTGTTGAGTAAATACAGAGTTTCAGAGTTTAAACAAAGTGTTCGATAACCATTTCCCTGCCTTTAATTCTGTAGTGTGTTTAATTCCAGGGTTGCCAGATCCTTTACGAAAAAAGGCAAGGGTCAATGGAAAAAAAGCCCAACTAAAGTCTTTAGAATAAGTGGGCCTGGCAACTGTGTGGATTAGGCTTTTGAGCACAGGTTAATTGGTATATATGCTATGAGAAATCCAATTACTGGGTTAAAATCCAGCTGTTTTTAAAGGATTTCTTAATGTGATTTCTAGATCGGAGTATTCTGTTTATATGACCATTTGAACAGTCAGATAACTGTAAAAATCAAACTATGATCATCTATAAAGTGCGTAGGACATCATCTAAACAAGGGTGACACAATTAATGCTGTGTATGATTGTCAGATAGTCACACCATTGAATAGAAATGCCAATATTAATCCACAATGTATTATTTGTTCTGAAATATGTGGTTCTAACCTGAATTTTTATTCTCAAGCAAAGGTTTTTATTTAAAATAATCTCCCTCAATAGCATTTTTGGACCATTACTGGTTGCTATCATGCTGTACCTTGATGCAGATGTTATAAGGAGTGCATTAATGAGGAAATGGTGTTCATTTCTGCATTTTGGCCTCTACCCCTGGCCAAACTAACAATTCCTTGGGGTATCAAGGTAGATATATGTCATGCCGCTGAGCTATTGATCAGGACAAGGCCCAGTCTTCAAATCTATCAATCTGGTGGGGTCTGGAAAACTGAAATGGCTACCTTTGAAGCACAGGAGATGACAAATCTATCACCGATGGTAGAAGCTCCCTGGGCGGAACAGCTGCGAATATATTGGATACTATTTTTTTTTTCCTGTTTGAATTCTGGTGGCTTACTTTGTCCAGCAAACTAATTTCTTTCCTTCTCTCTTCTTTCTGTCTGTGGCTTTATTTCTTCTCTCTCCATCTTATTCCTCTGTGCACTTTCTTTCGGAGTAGGTCAGCTGGAGTATATCCATCTCTCTGCTCCCTTTGTGGCAGTGAAAAATAAAGAAGTCAATCTGACAGCAGTTCTGTGGCCGAGCCAAGTGGGAACCGTCACCTATATCTGGTGGTTTGGGAACAACTCCGAGGTACTGCAGTGTCCTCACTCAGCCTTCATGCATCAAATGCTAACACCTTTTGTGAGACTCAAGTTCTACTGGGCTCAGAAGTGAAAGAGCACATGGGGTCTTTGCAAGATTAGCAGTGAGGGCTGTGATGTTACAGTGAAAGCCTGGTGATCCCACAAAAGTTTGTGCAATCAATCAGCCACTGTGCAAACATGATTACCCGCTTAATTTACATAATTTCAACTGTGAGTCTAGTACTTATAATCAAGCCTAGAATAGATGCTATGAGTTATCAAAACAAGATGGTTACACAATCATTATATATATATATATATATATATATATATATGTATATTACATATTATATATATATATATATATATATATATATATATATATATATATATATATATATATATAAATATATATATATATATATATATATAATATGTGTGTATATATATATATATATATGTGTGGTGTATATATACACACACGTATATATGACTTGATCATTATATAGTGGTGCTTGAAAGTTTGTGAACCCTTTATAATTTTCTATATTTCTGCATAAATATGATCGAAAACATCGTCAGATTTTCACACAAGTCCTACAAGTAGATAAAGAGAACCCAGTTAAATATTATACTTGGTCATTTGTTTATTGAGGAAAATGATCCAATATTACATATTAGTGAGTGGCAAAAGTATGTGAGCCTTTGCTTTCAGTATCTGGTGTGACCCCCGCTGTGCAACAATAACTGCAACAAAACGTTTCCTGTAACTGTTGATCAGTCCTGCACACCGGCTTGGAGGAATTTTAGTGGAAAAATTTTATCTAAACAGCTCAGAAAATGAAGTGGAAGGTCCAGATGCATAACTGCTCAAGAGTATAAGTACATCAGCATGTATAGTTTAAGAAATAGAACACCTTACAGGTGTTGGATGATTCCTTAAATAGTGCATGCCAATTTAAACCATACATTTCAAAGGAAAAGCCGTTCTCGAAACTGGGACATAAAGTACAGACATTGGAAGGTCAATGACCTTTTGAGCTCTTGTGGGATGAGTTTCACCTTAAGGTCAGAGGAAAATGCAATACAAGCCAGTCACACCTTTGGGAAGAGAGCTGGTTCCCAATTTATATGCATATCTTAACTGGCTTCTAAAAGGCAAAATGTCTGCAACTATTTCTTGTTGGATATGTAGGATTCTTTTGAGAAATGTGGTAAGGGTTCCAAACATCCAGGTTTAAGTCTTGGCCTGAATGCTGCCTGAGCAGAATGTTTCTACTCTGGTTACCTCCCACATTTCAAAGACAGACGTTAGGCTAATTGTCTTCCTAAATTAAGTGTTCCTAAATGTGTGTGTGCACCTTGCAATACACACACACACACATTGGTTGGTTCCTGCCTTGTACCCTTGCTTTCAGTTGCCTCAGCCCCCGTGACACTGGCATGGAGGCATGCTTCTAAATTATTTTCCATTTCCCCTTATCCAATTGTCTAGTGTAATGTTAGAAAAGATCAATCTTACCACATGGAGATGAAATGTATGACCACAGATAAGAGCTGACGCAGTGGAATACATAGTAATATATGCATGACCCAATAGAGTTAGGACCGTCTGAGCGCATGTCGTAGCACTTGCATACAAGTCAAGCAATTTTGCTACTAACAAGACTGGAAAGCGTTTCTCTTGAGACACATACCTTTTTCATTCACATGCCCAGTCATATTTGCTTCTTCCCCTCCCTCTTCCATAACTTCAGCCTATAATCTCACTGGAGGGAAGCGTGGCATTCACTTTCCCTCGGGAGGGAATAAACATCATCACTGTTCAGGTGGCAGCTGGCAACACTATCCACCAAGACAGGAAAACCATTGCTGTGCACGGTGAGTGGCTCTATGCTGACAGTTAGCTGACATGGGAATTCTTTTGTTGTGCTTTTATTTTCCCCTCCCTCCAATTCTGTGGCCTGTGAAAATAAATCTAGAATGTAGGCATGAACTGAATTGACTAGTTCACTATTGGTCACATGAAGTGGACATTTCAAGATATGTTTAGATGCTGTATATTGTGGCAATGGACTGAGATGGGAAACTATGTTAATAGAAAGCCAGTTTTCTGAGCTCTAAGGCACCCGATCCTCCCGAAATCCTGATTGTCATGTTTGGTGCTGGACAGGGAGACAGAGACTGAAGAAAGTGCGAGAATTAATTGACACGAGGCTTAGTGAGAAGGCGAACAAGGAATGAGTATATATATATATATATGAGTATATATACGATATATATATATATATATATATATATATATATATATATAAATAAACACACAGTACAGGAGGCCAAATGCTAATGCTAAAACAGAGTTGGAGGTACACCTACAATGCTAGTACAACTAGACAATGTGAATTCAAACAGCAACCAGACCTATCACTGGTTGATAGACAAAAAGAAAACACAACAGCTAATACAGAACACACCAGACACGTAACAATACATTTAAAGAGTAACAAGTGCAGACAAAGAGCACAGGGGGATCAGGAGCCAGGAAACAGGAAACATTATCAAGATGTCTGAAGACACTCAACAAGGAAAGGGAATCGGAAAGGGGGTTTAGATAGGAAAGCACAGCAGGTTGTAATTAAGCAGGGTCAGAAGGGAGCTATGTAGGGTGATGATCATTCTTACACTCATCAAGATATTGCACGATCCCATTGTTACTTTTGTTAGATTACTATTTTATTAGGTTAAAAAGTTATATACACATGACAAAGTGTACTTTGTTAGCTATAAGCACTTTTCAGATTCCTTAAGTTTATCAGGGATGTTTGAGACACATCTAGTCCAATTAACTTATGCAGATGCTTCTTTGTAGATTTTTTTGATTGACTTTGTTTCACAAGTTAGAAGTCTAATTACTTAGTATTTTATTATCATCATCATTATTATTATCATTGCCATTACTATTTTAATGTTTATCATCTAGTAGCAATAGTTTTATTCCTGTTGCTATTGTTATCCTCCACCTCATTCTCTATTATTATTATTATTATTATTATTATTATTATTATTATTATTATTATTATTATTACTACTATTTAGTAAGTACTCAATACTTTGAAGCCCAGATTGTTTAAATGAAAATAGAAAAAGCTGATTTGTTGTTTCAAAACATGCATTGTGTATATATATAATATATATACACACACACACACATATATATATATACGTATATATATGTTTGTTATAAATATATATATATAATATATATATATATATATATATATATATATATCTATATACACACACACACAGGTAGTCTCGGGTTTACGATGGTCTTGAGTTTACGACGTTTCGTGGTTACGACCCATCTCGCCATTTACTTGTATAAAGCCTTGTTTTGCACTTTAAGGGTTTTGCGTCGTAAACATCATAACGCAAACTCTTCGTGTTTGGTGTGCGCGACCGGAAGAAATACACGGTGACGCGCAAGTTTTTTGGATAATTACTGTGTTAGGATAGGTGTTAGGATAGGAATAAGTGGCTACTACTGTTAGCGAGAAACATTTCTAATTCACTAAAAGCCTGCTTTTGGGTGATATTTTCCAGAAAATTTCAGGTCACATCTCTTGGCCTTTTCCTCCAATCTGGATGAGCATAATCCTGATGTGTCCGAATGGAGGCTGGACATTAGCAGAGTCATCAAAAACGCCATGGTCCAAGTGAGTAAATCCTTTTATGACACAGTAGCGGGTTTTTCACCTATCAGGTTTTTGCGAATTTTGAAATTGCGCAAAGAAAAACCTGAATAGAAAAAGTCCAAAATTCGAAAGAACAAAAAACAACCAAATATCACAAAAAGAGGGTTTTACCCCAGGACGTGGTGGAAAAGTTAGAATATCACTAACTGAAATGTGATAAAAGGTGATGAAAAAAGGATTGTCGAATAAACTATGACGTATCAAGCTATAAATCACATGATTCCGTTTTACCTGATCAGACCAAAAACAAAACAAAATTGCTATTTTTACATTTAGATACAATTTAATAGTAAATTTAATAGACTGGATTAGGGCTGCAACCAACAATTATTTTAATAATCGATTAATCGGTCGATTAGTTTTTCGATTAATCGATGAATCGGGTTTAAAAAGAAAAAAAAGCTTTCCATGTCTTTATTCAGAAATATAACATTAAATAACATAGCAGATAAGTGCTTACAATAAATGAATAATAATAAACAATTACATTTATTAATAAATTAAAATAACAAATTAAACAATAAAGAAAAATAAGTGCGTCTCTGATGCAAACACTACATACAAACTCATTCACGCTTTTCTTTAGGAACTTTGCATTGCAAGCCAAAAATGTTAGCATGTCAACATGCTCCTGGCTAAAGCTGGCTCTCTTTTTAGAGACTATATTTCTTGCCGCAGAAAATAAACACTCAGACAGTGCTGAAGTAACAGGAATGCATAAATAGGACCTGGCTAGCCTGGCCAATATAGGATATCTGTCTCTGTTAACTCCATGACTGTCATTATCCAGCTAACAAGCAAAAGCATCAACCGTGCTGTGCCCGTTTGCATAGTGTGAGTGCGTCGTTACGTTTCCTCACTTCACAAGGGAACAAACTCGGGATATTGTGGTGACTTACGCTGTTGTTGAACTCCTTTCATCCTCATCGGTGACTCCATGTATCGTTTCGAGGGCTGTATCAGCACCGGGTGCTCCTGTGCCAGGTCAGATCACTTTTGCAAAGCTTGCATGTTACACATTTTTAGTTTTGTGAAGCGTGCAGCACTTTTTGAGGACTTAAGCCGAACCTTCTTCTCTGCACCGGTCATGTTTCTTTGTAGAATTTATTTAATTCTTAACGCTAACTTGTTTTGAAGATTCCGCGTCCGCGCCGGCTCCGCCTCGCTCCGTTCAATCGCTCGTATTTTGACGAAGTGCTGCAAGTAAAGTAAGGCGGGGGACACATAAATCATGTGACACAACGAATCGATAATGAAATTCGTTGTCGACACTTAATAATCGATTATTATCGATTTTATCGATTCGTTGTTGCAGCCCTAGACTGGATTGAATGTGAGAGTGACTGTTAAATTTATAATGTACCCGATTAAGTGGCTAATAAATAATGAATGAATGAAGAAAATGAATGAATGAAAAGGTGTGATATGTTTAAAGACAAGCTGTGTAATTTGCACGACAACAGCTGTGTCATCGTGTATGGAAAACATTAAATTCGCATTTTTTCTGACGAAATTTCGTAAATGTGCATATCGTTTTGCGAAATCCTTGGATGGAATACGAGAGAGATGATCTGTTCTTCAGATTTCTGTCCCTGGTCCTCCGCATTAACAAAGTCCAACACTGATCTGTGCTCACACACTCCCCCCACATTAATAAAGTTGCATTTTTACACAGTAACATTGCCTGCACTCTCTGTGATAATGGCCTGTGGTTTCTTTCAGCTCCGGTTCAAGACTTCCCACAATCACATTAAAGCGCTCGCCTGGAGCTGTCACAAAATGACCAATGAACGGCATCATGCTCCCTCGGCTTGTCTCGCCCTCTAAATCAATATCCTCATGTGTCTTTAGTGGGCAAATAAATGAAAGCATTGAGTTTCCACAGAGGAGAGGTTTATGATGATCTGCAACAGCCTGCAAGATCAATGTTTTGAAACTTTGCGCTGGAAAAATGATCTGGAAAATCACATCAATGCCAAAGTAAGTGCGCACTGGTGTCTCAGTGCAGGGTCAGAAACTTAGTAAAAAACTTACTAGATTGTGGACGTATTTGTGTATATCCGCTCACTGAGCACTTTGTTTGGGAACACCTGTACATGTACTCATTCCCGCAGTTGTTACCTAATCAGCTAATTGTGTGGCAGCAGTGTAACGTTTCCCAACAACCATCAGAATGTGGAAAAAAAATCTCTCAACAGAAAGACTGTAGTAAACCACTCTGTACAATTGCAGTGGGCAGAAAAGCATTGTGGAACCTTGAGGCAGATGGGCTACAACATCTCAAGACTATGTCAGGTTCCACTTCTGTCAGCCAAGAACAGAAAGACTCATCCAAAACTGGACAGTTCAAGACTGGGAAAACACTGATCAATCTCAATTTCCTCTGAGGCACATAGATGGAATGGACTCAGCCTGCCTTGTGTCAGCAGTCCAGGCTTTGGGAGGCGATTTCGTGATTGGAGGAATGTTTTTGACACATTTGCTCTGGTAATAGTAATAAATCGCTTGAATCCCACAGCCTATTTGAGTATTGTTGCCGACCACATGCATCCCTTTTACCCATCTAGTAATGGCTACTTCCAGCATGATAATGCGCAAAGCAAGAGTTGTTCGAAACTGTTCAATAAAATATTGTTCAGCGTACTTCATGGTCCTTCCCAGTCACTGGATCCAAAAGAACACCACTGGAAGAACGCGAGACTCCTAGCATGAAAGTACTGCTGAAAAAAAGAAAACACTCCAGGAATGGAAGCATGTCAGCATGGAGTAGAATCAAAAAGGAAAGTTTTGAACTTGTGGAATCCATGCCGTGAAGAACTGAGGGCATTCTGAAAGCAAAAAAGGGAGGTCCTACCCAGTATTACTCACATCACATTCAGGTTTCATACTGTTAATCCCAGTTTGTATGCACACGTGGGAAGATGTTTGTAGTAGAGGAGGCTGCCATCTAAATGGAAAATGTAAAAGCTCCAGCCCCCACTAAACACCAACTCTGAGACGGAAGTGGTACGTGAAAACCCTTTAACTTTAGCCTACCTGCTATTACAGGTGCTTAATAAACAAACACTGCACAGCTAAAGTTTTACAAGTAAACCCAAGTTCTGCCTGCAATCACAATTCATTAAGGATGGCATTAATTGAATAACAATTAAAGCATTTCTATTATAATTTCTATTGTAATAGTGTAAGACTTAGTATGGTAATGTAACCTTGTGTCTGTCATGAATATAGCCATTGATGCTGATCCTCAACTAATAAACAAACAAACCTATCAGTAGTAAGAACCAGCTGCTGGAACCAACATTTTCTGTTGGCCTGGGTTCTGAAGGCACAACGCTGTGATGGACTAGCATCCTGTCCAGGTTGAGTGGGGGTAAACCAGGATGCTGCTGCCTGCCAGTTTTGTTTCCAGAGTTCCTCATTCCAAACTTTCTTAGGCTCTTAAGCTTCCTCTCACCTGTCTCATTTCTTTCCTCTCCATTACGTAAACCCCTTATCTGAAGCAGTTAAAGCCATGCTCTGGCCCAACCTGACAGTAACTCTTCTTCATGGACCTTTTTTATGGACATTAACCCTTTTTTTGCTTTTTGCACATATTTGGGTTGATCATTTCCGATGCCCACATTCTGCTGCATCTCTAATTCTAGCACACCAGTAATGATTTATCTTCCAATATTCTACTGGGTTGCATTGAGGGGAGAAAAACACATTAGCCCAAACCACAGTAGTTATGTTCACCATATGTGTTCTCCACTCCACTGGTCTCAAACTGTGGCTAATAAGTTTTTAGCCGACCATGAGGATTTAATTACTTTTGCTTTTAATTACAGTGCTGCTGTTTCACCGCTGAACTAATAAATGGGTCATGTGACGAGATGATAATTCTATCTACTAATTATTAATATATATTCCTCCACTGGAGCTTCATACTTCATTACACAAAATATGGTGCACGGATCGGCTCTTGTGTAGCAATTAGGGGGCACCTCCGGTCAAATTGTGTGTTTTATTGATTTTGTAAGTCTAAACACAGTTAACACAGTTGCTGCAGGAAAGAACTTAACTGAAGCATAGTTCTGGTATATCATAATAAACTATTAATGTGCATTAAGTTCTGAGTACTTTGGAACATGCCAAATATTACATTTCATTGTTTTCTAGTACAATTTAATGTATGGATTGCAGTTTGCAGAATTACATCATGACTAATAATTTTGTTTCCTCAAGAGGTTGCTTTCTTTTCATTTAGAAAATAAGCAAAACAAGCAATTAGACCAGAGGTACCCAAACCTCTGTATTAGAATGTATCTATATTATGCTACAATACTGGAAACAGCAGTTGCTGAGGACCTGGGGTTGGACCTCAGGCAACTGAACCTCATACTGGGCAGCAGTATGGATTAGTATTCGGGGTGGAGGATGACACTGCAGTGACAACGACAACACCACCAACATTAACTGAAAAAAAAAACTAACCAAGATCCTGGGATTTGATTTTGATAGTATTAGATGATGAGTAAGCTGAATTAAATTCACAGAACCCTGGTAACTCTGGAAACACATCTAGGCTTTGATCTATTTATTATTACTTTGTGAATAACACTAAATTGCTCTGTTTTTATTATTATTTAAAAATCAATCTAGGTCTTTATTCAACATGTTGTTCATCATTTTAGATGCTCTCACTCATCCAACATATCGCACCTACCCACCGAGTCAGATTTCTTGGCGAACAGATAAGAAGTGGGATGAAAAGCTAGTGCTACCTCAATTACCCTGTCTCAAAAGACTGACAGAACCACACAAGAATAGATCCTTGTCATGTTCTGCCATGAGTTGTGACAACACCTTATGCTTAATAATACTGTGGTAGCCTAGTGGGTAAGGTACTGGACTCTGAACCAGAAAGTCCAGGGTTCAAATCCCACCTCTGCCAAGCTGCCACTGTTGGGTCCTTGAGCAAGGTCCTTAACCCACAATGGCTTGGATTGTTCTCAGGCTCTTAGACTCCTTTAGCTAGCCCTGCTAGAGATTTCTCTCACCTGTCTCACAATTCTTTAGTCTCATCCTCTGTTACTTAAACCCCTTGTCTGAATCGGTTAATGCCATGCTCTGGCCCAACCTGACGGTAACCCTTTTTGATGGACCCTTTTCTTTTTTTGCCTTTTCACCATGCTTCGGTTGAACATTTTCAGTGCCCACCTTCTGGTGCATCTCTAATTCTAGCACACCAGTAATGATTTATCTTCCAATATTCTACTGGTTGCATTGAGGGGAGAAAAACACATTAGCCCAAACCACAGTAGTTATGTTCACCATATGTGTTCTCCACTCCACTGGTATCAAACTGTGGCTAAGAAGTTTTTAGCCAGCCATGAGGATTTAATTACCTTGCTTTTAATTACAGTGCTGCTGTTCCACCGCTGAACTAATAATGGGACATGTGATGAGATGATAATGCCATTTACTAATTATTATACTGCAGTTAAACTTCAACATAAGTGACTGACATCACAGTCATGTTCCAAAATCTACCGGAACACCTTCTCAAAGAATGAAGGTAGTTGTAGCGCCTTACGAGGGACAAACTCTGTGCTAACGTCCATGTTTTTGGATGGAAATTGAATGTCAACCAAAGCTTGGATATATGCATTACAGGAGAAATTAGGGCTGCTTAGGGTGCTGCAGCACCCCCTGTTGGCGGTGAGAGCATAATTGGAAAATACTGTACCTGTAAAAATATAGAAGTATGTGTTTGGACATTGCATTTCTCTATGGCATTTAACTGTTTTATAATGTTGCATCCTTGTGAATGCCAAATCAGCCAAAAACCTATTTTGCTGAAATAAAATAAATGCTGAGACGTGCCTCAGCCCACTCAATTATTCGATTTTTTTCATGCAAATATTATTAACATGTTATATGTCTGCTTCCTAAGAACACACCTGTTAGAATGTACTTAGCAAAAAGCATTTGCATGTGGTGTTGGCCGTCCTGGCATCAAACATTTTGACAATTATGACGTCTGTTCATGTTTCACATTGAAATTGAGACATGAGTGCATGCATGCTTTGAAGCGATATGGAGTTACGAGCTACTTTGGGATTTATTATAGATGCATTTTCTACACTGTCAAAACTTGTTTTTGTCCACATTTTACAGGCAACAGGGATAAACCAGGAGCAGCTGCTGGTGACCGTTTTGCCTGGGCTGCCCACGACGGCTGAATTCTTTCTCCTGCCAAATAAAGAGCTGACAGAGGGCAAAGCGGACAAAACAGCGACTCATTTAGATGAAGTACTTACAAAAACACCTTCATTTCATCCAGTACCAAAATTCACGTGAATTCAATATTTTCGATGACATCTACACCAAGAAAAGAAAAACAGAAGCTGTAGGGCCGAGTCATTCTCTTCAGTAAAGGCCTAACAATACATTTGCCATAACTGACCCTCTTATCTTATTGCCTTGTAAGTGGACTGGTTTAAGACCAGTAAAATTACTCAACTGCAGCTGAAACTGTTTGGATTCACTATTGGTTTTAAATCTAGTTCATGTACAGTGGTGCCTGATAGTTCCTGGACACTTTACACTTTTTCTATATTTCTGCATATATATGACCTAAAACACAAGTCCTAAAACTATGGCTGTTTTTCCAATTGCTTTCTGGATTGTCCATGTGCCACATGATGGGTAGCAATGTTAATTTTGGAGAGCAATGACTTTCTCCTCGCAACCCTGCCATGCAAACCATTGTTGTTCAATGTTCTCCTGATGGAGGACTCATGAACTTTAACATTAGCCAATGTGAGAGAGGCCTTTAGTTCCTTAGAAGCTACCTTGGGCTCCATTGCGACCTCACTGAATACTACACATCTTGCTCTTGGAGTGGTCCTTGTGGTCGGGCACACGAACAATGGGTCTTGAAATTGCTCATTGTTACACAGGCTGTCTGGGACTATGGGTAAATCTTTAGACATGGTATTGGAACCTTTTCCAGCTCCTGATGAGCATCAACAAAATCTTTTACTGAGGTCCTCAGGAACATCCGTTGGCCATTACCATGATACACTTCCACAACGTGTGTGCGAAGATCAGGAATTTGAGAGGATCCCCTGTTATTAAAATACAAACAGGGACGTACAGTACACATGACGCACAAAACACGTGACACACAACTCAACGAACATCATAACCTAGAGGTTCACTACTTTGCCACTCACAGATATGTAACATTGTTATTTTCCTCAATAAAATAAATGGCCATATTAATAGTTTTCTTTATTTATTTATTGGGTTCTATCGTCTACTCAGGCACTTGCCCGTGTGAATAGTCTGATGATGCTTTCGATCAAAATTGCAGGACATGTAGAAAGTTGAAAGGGATTACATACGTCAGGCACCACGGTATAGTGGACCTGTTAAATGGATATTGTTATGTTTGCACACACACACACAACACCACACACACACAGATACATTTATTTAATTTTATAAAATTACTTATTAGTTAAAAGGAGACAATATATAATGGCACTAAACTAATAAGGGTTGTGCTAACGTTTTTGTTTTTGCTAAATGGCAAAAATACCAATGAGATTATGAAAGTGTTTCTGGCTTCCTCCAGCAGAGGACAGTGTTGGCCCACAGAGCTCTGAGCATTATACCAATGCGCACACGCACACAGACCCCTGCTCCATTCAGAAGTTGAGGCAGTGATTTACACTTTTATTTGCAAAAAATAAAAGGCAGGAACAAGGTTATAGTGATACTACCCAGACACACGCACATTGTGGGCAATTTAGAGTGACCAGTTAATCTAACATGTCTTAGAAACGTGGGAGGAAACCAGAGCAACTGGAGTTATCCTATGCAGACAAGCAAAGCTTTCCATAGTTACAAGAATGAAGGACAAAGACCAAAATATTAGCTCACAAAAAAAAGAAAAGATGATGTTGTCATGTAACCTGAGACACAACACAGGTCAGTTGAAGAATTGAAAACTGTCAGCTGACAGTCGTAAGGTGGTACACATCTATTTGGTAACATCCCCACAATAACTATTCACCAACATTATCTGAGGTTATTTTAATATCAGGTTAACAATCGCTTATTAGGTGTGGTGTTCAGTAGAACTCAACAGTTTTTTCCTTAGTATAGTGTTTTACAGTCAGTAATTTTCCACATTCAACTACATGTTGAATACCAGCTAACTCAGGGACCAGATACAAAATGATCAACGTCTGGTCAACTGAACCTTGCAACCAGGTGATTGGATAGGCCTAGCAGTTAAGGTAAGGACTGTGGACTAGAAGGTCCAGGGTTCAAATCTCACCTGCTGCCTGTTAGGTCCTTGGGCATAACCCACAATGGCTTGGTATTGAAAATTGTATTCAGGTTTTGGTAGTATGCTAAACTGGACATAAAGTAAATGAATATAAAACAGCATGATTTGTTTCTTCCCCTAGCTGTCAGTAGGTGGTCTGAGTGCTTCTGAACCAGAACCAGATCAGTTCACATTAAGACCAGGAGTTAGATCACGGTCTATGCGCCACACTTATCTGAGGTCAGTAGTCAGGCTATTACGTTGGGGAGGAATCCTACTCTATTTGTTAGCCTATTATTTAGGGAATCGTCAGTAGAATTCGTTACTAAAGTCGTAATAAAATGGTGATATTAGGCAGTGGTCGGTCTTACAAGTCATAAAATTTGTCTAGTTCAGCGTTGGTCATGTGTATTTTCTGACCAGGGTGATCTCTCCCCACAGCACCCTAGGGACACCAGTGAGGAATCACGCAGACTCGGCCATGCTCATGCTCCTGTACAGTTGTCGGTGGCGGGGGTTTAGCATGTTCCTATCTATAAAGTCAAGAGGTAAACGTGCCCAATACCACTAGCCTCATCATTAGTGCATTAAACATTGATTACACAAGGCTAGCAGAGACGGAGATCAAGAGAAAAAACCATTTGAATTTTTACATAGGGAGTTTTAGACCATACATACAGATAAAACTCCCTTTTGTCTTACCTGGGGACAATATGCATTCAGGTATTTAATTTTAAATAAGAGTTATAGAAAGAGTTATTAAAAGTATGAAAAGATAATGTTTTAGTAATTCTATTGCAGAATAAATAAATAAATAATAGAGTAAAAAATGAATATATATATAAATCTATATGTATATACCACCACACATATATATATTATATATAATATATATATATATATATACAAAAATAAATAATAGATAAAAAAAATGGAATTATAAACAACTATAATACAAAGAGGGGTGGGTGTATATATATATTATATATTAGATAGATAGATACTAGATATAGATAATTTATGTATATATAGATATATTATATATATTATATATATTATATATAATATATAGATTATATATTATACACTATGTATGTGGATGGTTATATATTATATATATATATATAGAATATATATATATATATATATATATATATATATATATATATATTCTTGAGGCTTTTAAGCCATGCTTTACATTTTGGGAGGTATTAAGTACAGGTTTATTTCAGTATGTTTTGTAAGCACATTCATTTGTGTTTTAAGCATGATAACAAAAGCCATCTCAAACTCTTCCACGAACATGACAAGGACTTTAAGTCTCCAGGGTCTTCCCAGTCGCTGGATCTGAATCCAACAGAACATTTTTGGGATGTGGTAGAATGGAAGATGGCAGCATAAAAGAGCACCAGAAAAATCTGCAGGAATTGTGAGATGCACCATGAAGCATAATCTCAAAGGAATATCTCCACCATCTTGTGGAATCCATGCTATGAAGACCCCTACCCATTATATCCTAATAAAATGCTTAGTGACTATATACCTATTATTTTAAAGAACAATTATGCACTTCACTGACCCCTTAAGACGTTTCAATGAACTGGTTGAGTGCCTGCATATTTTTGAATGTCAGTCTACCTCTATAGACAAGCTAGACAAACTGACACACTGTCAGTTTCATATACCACCCAGACACGCTCCATCAAACGAATGATATTTCTCACTCACCTCCCTGCAAGCCATCAAGAGCTATCCTTTTGTCTAAGCACTCACAGCCAATGGGAAATGTCAGTCATGGCTATAGACATTATCGATATTTAGCTCTTCGGGCCTCATGAGTTGACCTTTATAAAATGTTAAATGATCGCATTGCTTGGACAGGAGAGAAAAGAGCAGCAGGGGTCAATAAGTCAAGATCTAGCTGAGAGAAAGGGAAAGACAAATAGGGAAGACTGTGGATTCAGCACAACAATACGTTTTTCACTGCAGATTCTTTGCTGTAGAAAACAAGATTGGCAGTAGCTATATCAAGCTACTTTTTTTTTATGATTCAAATTATACAGATTTTTGCTTACACTATTTGCTTCAAAAATAATATTATGCTGAAACACTTTGTTAGTGTTCTAAGTCAAAGTTCATATAACGATCAAACTCTAGTACATTATAACCCATGCATTTTTCCCCCTGAAGTCTCCAACTTGGATATAAACAATACAACTTAAATCTGCGGTCATTAACCCTGAATAACTAAATGCACTAAATATTTCTGTAAATACGTTGCTTTTCCATCCTGACTTAAAACATTACCTTTCAAATCACCAAATTTTCAATCTGTTTGCTTCCAAAGATGTACTGAATGGCCATTATAGTAGAGACACACATCTAGTACCATGTTGGACCTCCATTGGCCTTCAGAACCACATCAATTCATCAAGTCAGATTGCACTAGGTGACCAAATTGTTCCGCAGGAATACTGACCTGTGTGGACAGGCTATCTTCTCGTAGTTGGTGTAAATTAGATGGAGGTACTGACGTGCTCTCAACAGCCCATTTTACCTCATACTAGAGATGCTCTATAGGATTAAGATCTGGGGAACAGGAAGGCCAGGGAAGCAAGGAAAAGTCACTCACATGTTTCTGGGTTCCACAGGGTGTCCGCAAGCAACATTTTACATCCTTGGACATAAACAACAACGACATCATACATCTGAATATGTAACATCATCCTCTGAATGAATTTGGTTGCGGTATTCTCAAGGGGTTTGCGATAAATCTGTACTGTGACTGTCCGTCAATATATGCACTGGTGGAACTTTAGAGTACTAAATACCTTGGCTAAAATATCCGTTTCTATTTGGGTCTGACCCCTTGTGTAATCGCTCTGCTTACCCTGCTGTATGAGCACTGCACTGTTGCCTGTATCTGAGGAATCAGTCCTTCCTCAGGATTATAGTACTTATAGTACTTTAGCACGAGTACATTAAGCTTGATTTAAGAACGATCTCAACGATCTCAGTTTTCCATTATGTTCTTCCGTAGCTGCTTTCTGAGTCTCGACTTGCCTGGTGATTAGCACATACTCAGCGACAAAGTAAATTCCAGTCAGACCAAGATCAAGTGCTTGAATCAGTTTCCTCTGGGGCTGGAATTATACTCATTTGCATCATGAGTCACCTATATTTCCCAAATGGCAACACAAATGTTGTTAGGCAACTTGGTTCTCCATCTAATGTGACATGTCAGAAGTCAATTTTTACATCTCATACAAAGTTCTTGCTGTTGCAAGGTCTGCGAGTACATCATCAACAAAAGGCAGAGGGGAAATGGCTGCATTTCAATACAGTGGTACCTCAGTTCTCGTCATTAATTCATTCCAGAAGGCTTGTCGAGAACTAAAAAAGACTTTTACTGAGAAATGTTTTCCCATAAGGAATAACGAAAATGTTATTAATCATCCCCAGAAAATCCACACTGTATAAAGGGCATTATATGGATTACAGGAGTTGTATTGTACCTGTACTGAGGTATTGTGTATGTATGTATGTATGTATGTATATATATATATATATATATATATATATATAATATATATATATATATATATATATATATATATATATATACATTATATAATCTATATATATATTTTATTTTTTTTTTTTTTTTTTTTTTTTTTTTTTTTTTTCTTTACTTGTATACAATTCTGTTAAGAAAGAGTTGTTGTTTCTGAAGGTGACTCTACCCGTTATATAAGGGCTCACATACATTTTCTAGCTCTGACCGCGAATGATTTACCTGTTTCCAGTAAGAACGATGAGTATTATGACCTGCAACTCTATATGGAATAGTTTAGTATTATCATTGATATGAAACGTCGATTGGCTTGGAATAAATGTGAAATACAAATATCACCCATTTGAAAGTCTTTCTCTGTACTTCCAGTGAAGGAAAACATCACCAAAGCATGAACTCGTGTGCATTTATTGAGTAAAATAACTTAAAAATGTCATATCTTATTCTTACCTTAAGTTATGAAATACTCGCTGTTCTTTGTTTCCGGCTGGCCAAAGTCAACACTGCTTTGTTCCCATCTGTGATTGTTTTCCTTTGCCCTGCATCTCATTGTAACTCTTTCCTCAAGGAAGATCCCAGGCCTCCACCTCTATGCAGCGATGCAGGACGAAAAAGAGCAAGAAATGATCCGGAGTCCAGCGAGCCCCATGGAGAGCGAGCCGAGCAACAGCTCTCAGAGAGAGCTTCCCACCTCGCCGGAGTCTCTGGACACCGAGCTTAACGCCAACACCATTGGTACGTACAAGTACTTGTTTTAAATACACTGCCTGACCAAAACAAGGTCAGACACTCTAATATTTGGTTGGGCTGCCTTTAGCTTTGATTATAGCATGCATTCGCTGTGGCATTGTTTCCACAAGCTTTTGCAATGTCACAACATTTATTTCTGTCCAGAGTTGCATTCATTTTTCCTCAAGATCTTGTATTGATGATGGGAGATTTGTTCCACTGCACAAAGTCTTCTCCAGCACATCCCAAAGAGTCTCAATGGGGTTCAGGTCTGGACTCTGTGGTGGCCAATCCATGTGTGAAAATATTGTCTCATGCTCCCTGAACCACTCTGTCATAATTTGAGCCTGATTAATCTTGGAATATGCCCGTGCCATCAGGGAAGGAAAAAGTCCATTGATGGAATAACCTGGTTGTTCAGTATATTCAGGGAGTCAGCTGACCTCATTCTTTGGGCACATAATGTTGCTGAACCTAAATCTGACCAACTGCAGCAGCCCCAGATCACAGCACTGCCCCCACAGGCTGGTACTGTAGGCACTAGGCATGATGGGTGCATCACTTCAGCCACCTCTCACCTCTACCCTGATGCGCCCATGACTCTGGAACAGGGTAAATCTGGACTCATCAGACCATGTGACCTTCACATGACTTTCACTATTAAACATATCCCTGAGTCCTACTGTTGTTTTTCTACAATTTGATTTCATCAAACGTTTGTGATTGTCGATCCCGATCATTCAAGACCACATTCTGACCACATTTCTTCCTCAAAGATGATGTTTCTCCACTACCCTTCCACTTTTTAATAATGCACTGGACAGTCCTTAACTTGATTTGAGCAGTTTCAGCAATCTCTTTAGATGTTTGATGCATGCCAATAATCTGACCCTTCTGAAACAGATTAACATCTTTTCCACGACCACTGTCCACTATTCTAACTTTAGTTATAGAAAAAAAATTATGTTTTATTAATTAACAAACTTACATTAGCATTTCGTGAATTGTTTTTAGTTTTTCTTTCTGGAAAATGCCATGTGTGCCATGTCACTGACACATATTTCAGTGCTGTTATAATACCTGCTGTGTTATAAATGTTCTGGTCTGACTTATACAGCTCATAAATGGTTATCATATTACTAGTCAAGTCAAATTTATCTATATAGCGCTTTTTACAATGGAGCACTGTCTCAGAGCAGTTTTACAATTTTAGATTATCTCCTAGTGTCTAACTCAGTTTTATCTGACTTAAGTAAGAGAAAATTGAATGACATCCAATCTTTTATTTCCTTTACACAGTCCTCAATTTTGTTGATTGTAAGGCTGTCATTAGGTTTGGCTGATATGTACAGCTGTGTATCATCTGCATAGCAGTGGAACCTAATGTTTACGAATAACTGAGCCTAGTGGCAGCATGTACAGAGAGAATAAAAGCCGGCCAAGCACTGACCCCTGAGGCACACCATACTTCACTTTTGAGAGCCTATAGCGTAGATTATTTACACGAACAAACTGGTCAAGTAGGATTTAAACCAAGAAAGTGCCAATCCCTTAATACCTACAGTATTTTCTAGTCTGTTTAGTAAAACATCATGATCTATAGTGTCAAATGCTGCACTTAAATCTAACAGAACGAGAAAAGAAACATCCATTATCTGAGGACATTAATAAATCATTTAGTACCCTAATTAATGCTGTTTCAGTACTATGATGGGGCCTGAAGCCAGACTGAAATGTTTCATAGATACCATTCCTTTGGAGGTAACTGCAGAGCTGCTGATAGATGGCTTTTTCTAAGATTTTGGACAGAAATGGTAGATTTGAAATTGGTCAAAAAATTGGATATCACACAAGGGTCAAGATTGGCTGTTTTAAACATGGTACACTTAAAGGATTTGGGCACATAACCAAAGGTAAGGGATGAATTTCAAATAACTAACAGTGGCTCTATAATACTAGGTATTACTTGTTTGAGTAAACATGTAGGAATTGGATCTAATAAATGCGCTGATGACTTAGACGAGCTGATCAGTGCGGATAGTTCAGTATTATCTTGATTTACTGGAAGGTTGATGGATAGTTTGATGATGTGATGAGCTTCGCGTTTTTTGCCTAATGTTTTGTATCTTATCATTAAAGAAAGTCATGAAATCATTAGATTAAAAGATTCACGAATTTCCCTTTGGGATTAATAAAGTGATCTATCATTATCACTAATAAAGTATCACATCTACTAATAAAGTATCTATCTATTACTGTTAAAATTGCACAAAACATGAGAAATACCTTCTGTGGGGTTTTTTTGTTAATTTGGAGACTGTATTAAAGAGAAATCTAGGATTATTCTTATTTTTCTCTATGATTGAGGAGAAGTATGCAGCTTTAGCTTTAGTGAGGGCATGCTTATACTCTGCCATGCTGTCCCTCCAAGCAATCTTAAATAAATCCAATTTACTATGTCGCCACTTGCACTCTAGGCGCTACGTTGTTTGCTTTAAGGTACGGGTGTTGTCATTATACCATGGTGCTAGCCTTTTTTCCCTAATGCGTTTGACCCTAGCAGGAGCAATCATATTTAGGGTTGAGCGAAACACACATTCTAATTGGTCGTTTACACACTCAAGATGATCGGGCTCCGTAGGTGTATTAAATTTTAAGTCTGGTAGGTTTTTAAAATGGAGTAGCAGATGTGATAGTGCGCTTGGTGTGATAACGAGGCAGAAGGATTTTATTTATTAGAGATAGCTCAAATATTAAAAGATAGTGATCCTTGCGGGAAAACAGCAAGGATTTCTGTATTAATACCAAATGTTAATATTAGATCTAAAGTATGATTACAGCGGTCTCATCACATTCTGAGTGATACCCATGGACTCAAAAGCAGTTTTAAGTGGATCCTGCTCATTGTCAAAGTGAATATTAAAATCGTCTACAATTAAAGCCTTATCTGTTGAAAGTACTAAGCAGGAAAGAAAGTTAGCAAATTCCTGAAGAAATTCTGAATAAGGACCTGGAGGGCGGTAAATGGTGATAAGCTGAAAAGAGTGTGGTTTTGACACACGAACTGAGGGTCTGATGCAGGAGTAGCTGTGTTTCTGTATCACCAGTGGAGTACATCCAGAGATAAGCGGCTGGGGCATGTGGTACAGATCTAATTCAGTTACATGTCTTCCTGTTCCTCTTCTTTTTCTCCTACAGAATGCATTAAGCCTAACCCTCGTGTCAAATTCTCAACAGACCATCCTGTCTACATCGATGTCTGAATTTCCAGACCACCATGCAAAGGGACATTGACCATCCAATCACCAAGGTTTTAAGCTTTATACAGTACCTGTGCATGTTGGATATTGACACTTTACTGTGCTTTGTGAATACCAGAAGAAACTGTGTACAGGTTTTTATACGTACTTCTGTCAAAAAGGAGAAGATTTTTAATGACGTTTATTTATAACAACGACCAGTACATAACAAAAGGCCAGCATGTATCATAATTTAAAATGAGTGACAAGTAATAATTATTGTAAGTGGCTTTTACAACCATTTACTTTATTACTTTACAATGTTGCAGCAAGTACGCAGTCCAGTATTTGCCCATTAATATTATTCATGCTTGTTCTGTATATCATGAAATTGGGTATTTTAATAACAGACTAATAGAATATTAATACACTCTAAGGGTCTTATTCGTTTTACAAAGGAATGATATGGGATTTTTGCCCTTGTTTCTATTTGTAACAACATTGTAACACAGTTTCCCCCTTAAAACGGTCTTAAAGCTCCCCTGTACATTATATACACTTACACAATGTAGAACATTTTTAATCCTAGAGGCCCGAGACAATTTTGCCTGTTTTTGTATGCTTTCACCTTTATATTCAACATTTCAAACGTTATCATCCAAGTGTGGTATTTTTTTTTCCTGGTATATATATATATATATATATATTTTTTTTTTTTCCTCCAACAGCACAACCTAGACAATGTGGTGTGATGACAACTTTTTCACACCAACACATTACATTACATTACATTGCAACCACAAGAAATTAAATATATTTGGACAAAAGTATTGGGACTCCTACACATTACAACTACAGGAGCTTCCAGGCTTCTGGGAAGGTTTCCTACAAGATTCTGTAATCTGTCTGTGGGATTTTTTTGCTCATTCATCCAGAAGAGCATTCGTGAGGTCAGACATAGATGTTAGAGGAGAGGGCCTGGCTCATAATCTCTGTTGTAGTTCATCCCAAAATTGTTTTGATGGGGTTGAGGTCAAGGCTGTTTGCAGGCCAGTCAAGTTTTTCTACACCAAACTCATCCAGCCATGCCTTTATGGACCTTGCTTTGTTCACGGGGCACAGTCATGCCAGAACAGAAAATGGCCTTCCCTCTGTGGCAACATTCTGTACACCACTTCAGCTGATGCTTGGCATTGTGCTTGGTGATGTATGGCTTGTATGCAGCTGCTCAGTCATTGAAACCCATGGCATGAAGCTCCTAGTGCAGTTTTTGTGCTGATATAAATGCGAGAGTGGAGTTTGAACTCTGCTGTTGCTGAGTCTGCAGAGTTCTGGGGACTTTTATGCACTATGCACCACGGCACTCTGCGACCATGCTCTATAATTTTGTGGTCTGTAAAGGTGTACCAATGCATCAAAAATGGGAGGAGTTGCTTTGTCGAGTTGGGCTATGCATTATTGTTTACTGTAATTCTAATGTAGTTGTATTTTTGAACACCAGAGGGCGCAGTTATAATCAGTGGCATTCTCAGTGAGACTCCTACTTTCAATTGCAGGATTATTTTTGTTTTGGGTTTTTCATACAAGTACACATTAATTTGAATTGCTATTCAGAAATAAAAAAGGAATGTTTAAGATATGGTGAAGCTACAATGGAGCATCCCGTTTCTATGTTTGTAAAGGCAGACTGCATGGCGAGGTGCTCGATTTTATATGAAAAAGGGACTGAATGAAACACCTGAATTATTAATGCGTGTCCTAATACTTTTGTCCATATACTTTATATTATATATATATATGGAGAATCAGTAGCATTTCTGCCTGCTTATGAAATACCTGCTTGCAGCATAAATACAAAAGGAAACACACTGCACTGCTACATAAAGGACAGTTTCTCATTTCTGAACGACAAGAAAGAATGCGCGGGTTAAGGAGGGGCCGAGTGAAGCTATATATACACATATGCCACTACATAATTTACACTATATCTGTGTGTCTATGTGGTCTCTCAACACCATGCACTTTGAAGCCAGTACTTTACGTAATTTATTTACGTCGTAACAAGAAATAAAGAGGTGATTTAAACATGTGGGCGTGACCGGCAACCTCTATGGGTTAAAGCACAGAGATCTACTGAACTGATTTATGAACATATCTACATCATCTTTATTTCATAAACCATGAGCCATGAATGGAAAGTGTTTTATTTTATTTTTATTTGGGTTTTTTGGGGTTTGTCTGGCTCTAATTTGACCTAAATATGTAATTAGAATCATCAAACCATTACCCATCTATTTTTTTCCTTCAGGAGTGCATCAAGTAATATTTTAAGTTGATATAATAGTTTAAATTGATTGTGTTTTTATCTCCCCCTATGATACTGTAAAGTGTATGAGCTGGGTTTGTTCAAAAAGATTTTTGGACGACATTAGAGATGCACCAATTGTTTGCCCACCAATTTTTGTGGCTGAAAATAGCACTTTTAGCCGAGAGAAAATGATAGAAGAGAGAAAGTCTGAAGAACACCTAAAATGTTAATGGTAATAAGAATTAGAAAGTAATTACAAAGGCTGTTTGCTTCCTTCGTTTCCCTCACCTCTCTTCACAGACGTTCAGTTTGAGCAGTAGCAGATTAACAGCACAATTATCGGTTGTGTTATATCATTTCACAATCTCCAGAGATAAGTAATCTGTAATGACTGTTCATGTGAGGAATTAATAACAAAAAACGATTACTTGTCATTCAAAAAACAAACAAAATTGAATTTAAAAAGCAAACAGGTTTGACTGGAAGTCATTTTGCAAAATCTGAATTTTCATTTTGGTGCATCACTAAACATATGCATTTATCATAAACCAGACAATATTCATAATCTTGTAATTTCTGAAATTTTCAGGATTTTTTTTTTTGTTGTACAAATTGTCTATAATATCACAGACTTCTAATATAACTTTTGATTGCCACCATATATGAATGTGTAAGTAAATGTGTATTAATATTTCCTATCAGGGTGTTTATTTTCCCCTTTTATATGTGCAATAGATAACAGAAAGAATAGATTTTCCTCTTGTCATTATGTTTGTCATAAATAGTGGTTATAGCAGTATTTTTATTTAATTTATTTATTTTAGTTCTAGCTTTAGGTTTGTATGACTATATGAAAGCAAAAGCATAATTTGCTTTGAATAAATATGAGTCATTTGCTGATATTACTTAACTCTTTCACCACTGTGTAAATGAAGTCCTTTGTCAGCAATGGTTATTACGGACCGTGTTATAAATAATGGTGTAATATTGTATTATCATATGTTATTTTCAGCATACATTATTAATGGCAAAATGATATCATTTTCTCTTTTGCAACCACACTAAATATCCATAGCCAGTTCTTTACTGTATGTCATAATCTGACAAATGTCAGAGCATTTATCGCTGGACTCCATTTCACTGGATATTTATATAGACATGCCCATCCTTGATTGTATAGAACTGTATGTGGAACATAATGTACAAAAGCTTTGTGGTCTGATTGTCGTTAATACAAGACCTACAATTGTGGCACTACAGCTTGGAAGACAACACTGAAAGGTGATGTAAGAAACAAAGGCAACAGATTAAACAAGAAGAAACCATCACCAGATATTTCAATATTATACTGCACAAGGTACATGATTAATTTCGTGTTGGACTTTTGGGACATCTCACAAATCATTTGAAACCATGCTGCAACAGTGTAACCCACTCATAACCCATAACTCTACCTTCACACTGTATGTGCTGTCACAAAGCTACCGGAATGGGAAAGTAAGGGTGGAAATATGGCTCAATGGATGTACGACGACAAACTTTACAGAATAAATGACTGTATTCCCTTGCTGTATTACAAAAGTTAAACCAAGCCAACTGGCAGGTAATTAAAGCAGATGTGAAGACAGGGATATGGCGCTCATGATCGATGTACTCACAATAGCATTTCTGAGACATTGCGAGCTATGAATTACATATAACTCAAGCTAAGGTGAAAATACGATGATAAAGAGGAAACAAGTCATGGAATAGCCTATTTACAATATTTATGACAACTGTCTTATTTTCAATTTTAATAACATCCATTCTAAGCACTTTTGTAAAATATCACATCCTCGTTTCAAATACATCATGCAATAACTTCACGGAGACGGACGAATCCAGAACTACAACAGCCTACTTCTCCAGCGCTGCTCGGCGCAAGTCCGGTTTATAGTGCGCTCTTACTGTACGCCTTTGAAACATGGCTGCCACAAATAAATAAATACTCAGAACTGAAAGATGGAAGAGACAAAAAGTGTTCTAATTGAACAGCCTCCCCTCACTGAATATAAACAGGGAAACGTTTATTGAACTGAGGCATTGAATGAACACAAGTTGAGCTTGTAACCAATCTATTTAGCACCATCTAGCAATCGTTATGTGTCAATAACAGCATCCTTGCCTGAAAACTCTGCTGTGGTTTGACTGCTCTGGCGGCACTTTAAATAGGTATGTGGTTCGGTAATTTGGTAGAAATTTGATGTGTCAATTTTTTTTAAATACCGGCACCATTTTTGAATACCGTGGTATCCCAAAATACCATCATACCACCCAACCCAAAGCAAATGAAGTATTCTATGAGCCCAGGTTCATAGGAAAAAATATATATATATATTTATAAACACAATAAACACAATAGTGACCCAAATGATACCTTTGTAGTGCAAAGTATTGATTTAACTACATAAGTTTACTGGAAACAGCATGTGCAGGCTGTTATCTTGTGTGCCAGGCATGTTGTCAAACCACGCTGTCGTGCAGTAATGAGCTAATGGTCTACATGGTTTCTTAGAATGTAGGGATTAGTGATTGGGGGACCATTTAGGACACAGCATATAATGACAGGTGCCTCACACAGTCATGTAAAAAAAATAAACAAGATTAATGGCATTAAAGGTCATCAGTGTTAACATCTTAATAATATGTTCATTTGACAGCCCTGGTAAAAATCTAAGATGCAAGGTGAAATGAAAGTAGGAGTGTAATATGGTAATATGTTCCGTAAACCATGGAGTTGTACTTGACTTGCAAACGCTAAAGTACTGTTTACAGCATCTTAATGTCAAATATGAATTGTAGGAGAGCACGTAGTTCTGAGGATGATTACAGTAAATTACTGAAATAAAAGTTGGTTAGGGTTAATAGATTGGGTTGCGCTTGCAGCGATTTTAAAGAGACGAAATCATTCTCCCAATTTACCCATCATAACTAGCATTGCATTATACTGTACTGCATGCCAATGTTCCGGGGGTTACCATTTAAATTCAGTTGACAGATGAAACCAGAGATTTTTTTTTCTTCTTTTTTGCTGTACGTTTGTGTGTAAATCCACATTATTTACAGATAATTTGCTAACAGTAGCAGTAAACCAGTAATAACCCAGAACTCCATCGCCTCTCAAGAGGTAGTGGGGATTATTTTTGTAGATGATAAGAGATTTATTACTGTAAAGCTTTTATACAAAAGAAGCCAACTTCAGTGTATGACGGTTACTTTTTTCATTCTGCAACCTTGGTTTTGTCTTGTGTTCGTTTTGGTCTAAGGCATTTACAATCATATTTATTATTCAATGGTGTATGTTTGTGTATTTTGAGTTTTTTTTGTTTTTTTTTGAATATTTGTAAAAATGTAACAAAGTAATCTACTACCTATAGATAAAGAAAAATCAAGTGTCATCCGTGTGGGTTTCTTTATTGCCGTTGCTCAATTACACTCTGTTGAAACTTCTAAAGTGTTAGCAATAAAATCCTCATTAATTGAAATTGTCAATGATAAAAAAGATAAACAATAGTTTTAGCTTCACAGTAAACAAATATTTATTGAAGACTTTTTTTGTTTTTACTCATACAATAGTATAAAGCTTCAGCTTATGTACATTAAAAAATATTATATTATGTGTTATATTATGTGTTATTAGAATATATATATATATATATATATATATATATATATATATATATACACACACACACACACACACACACACACACACACGTATGTATGTATGTATATACACATTAAAGTATTTGAATTTAATATTACTATTTAACTCACATTACATTTTTTTTACTTAGTTCAGTTTCAGTTTCCACCTGCCTTTCCTGGAGAACATTTAAGCCCATGACTACAGCCCAGACGTCTCAAGCCAGCTGTGAGATATAAAATGTTCACAACATCTGTGGAACAATAAAGCCGGCTCTCCGTATCCATGGTGATTTTTTCCAGAAAATCCACACACATACAAAAAAAAATGTGGATGCTAATTTCCCTTATATAAAATGGCACAGTACTTGCACATCAAATATGCGCATCCTGTATACTTTAAATCTTCTCCAGAGTATTTGTAATAACTAAGACAATATCAATACTATATAAATACAACCCCAAACTGTCTGCATTTACTTTTATTTCAGCGCAGACAGTATGAACCGAAGATATTTCATGCTTTGTCTGCTCAGCTTCATTTCGTTTCATTAATATACAGTGGTGCTTGAAAGTTTGTGAACCCTTTAGAATTTTCTACATTTCTGCATAAATATGACCTAAAACATCATCAGATTTTCACACAAGTCCTAAAAGTAGATAAAGAGAACCCAGTTAAAGAAATATTATACTTGGTTATTTATTTATTGAGGAAAATGATCCAATATTACATATTAGTGAGTGGCAAAAGTATGTGAACCTCTAGGATTAGCAGTTAATTTGAAGGTGAAATTAGAGTCAGGTGCTTTCAATCAATGGGATGACAATCAGGTGTGAGTGGGCACCCTGTTTTATTTAAAGAACAGAGATCTATCAAAGTCTGGTGTCTTCACAACAATGTTTGTGGAAGTGTATCAGGGCACGAACAAAGGAGATTTTATGAGGTCCTCATAGAAAGGGTTGTTGATGCTCATCAGGCTGGAAAAGGTTACAAAACCATCTCTAAAGAGTTTGGACTCCACCAATCCACAGTCAGACAGATTGTGTACAAATGGAGGAAATACAAGACCATTGTTACCCTCCCCAGGAGTGGTCGACCAGAAAAGATCACTCCGAGAGCAAGGCGTGTAATAGTTGGCGAGGTCACAAAGGACCCCAGGGTAACTTCTAAGCAACTGAAAGGCCTCTCTCACCCCACTGCCTAATGTTAATGTTCATGAGTCCCACCATCAGAAGAATACTGAACAACAATGGTGTGCATGGCAGGGTTACAAGGAGAAAGCCACTGCTCTCCAAAAAAGAACATTGCTGCTCGTTCTGCAGTTTGCTAAAGATCACGTGGACAAGCCAGAAGGCTACTGGAAGAATGTTTTGTGGACGGATGAGACCAAAATAGAACTTTTTGGTTTAAAAGAAAAGCGTTATGTTTGGAGAAAGGAAAAAACACTGCATTCCAGCATAAGAACCTTATCCCATCTGTGAAACATGGTGGTGGTAGTATCATGGTTTGGGCCTGTTTTGCTGCATCCTGGGCCAGGACGGGCTTGCCATCATTGATGGAACAATGAATTCTGAATGATATCAGAGCATTCTAAAGGAAAATGTCAGGACATCTGTCCATGAAACTGAATCTCAAGAGAAGGTAGGTCATGCAGCAAGACAACGACCCTAAGTTACACAAGTCATTCTACCAAAGAATGGTTAAGAGAAGAATAAAGTTCATTTTTGGAATGGCCAAGTTCAAAGTCCTGACCTTAATCCAGTCGAAATGTTGTGGAAGGACCTGAAGTGAGCAGCTAATGTGAGGAAACCCACCTACATCCCAGAGCTGAAGCTGTTCTGTACGGAGGAATGGGCTAAAATTCCTCCAAGCCGGTGTGCAGGACTGATCAACAGCTACAGGAAACGTTTAGTTGCAGTTATTGCTGCACAGGGGGGTCACACCAGATACTGAAAGCAAAAACTTAAGCACCACTGTACATCCGTTTACATTTCAGGCCTGAATTTACCACTTTTTTAACACAGTGGCATTCCTTCTCACAACACTTTGGCTCTGACAATACCAAGCAATTTAGTGTTTCAGTTGTTATTTTGTCCCATTCTTCTTCTTCTTGCCTTGAAAAGCAGCATATGTTGCTCTAAAACTTTTTTTTTTTTTTGTAGAAATGTGCATTTTCCATACTGTTCCAATGTTTTCTGATTTGGGGTTGTAGTGTTTATACTGTATTGTTGTCGGGAATAACAACAAGACAAAACAAGTCTCTACATGTAATGTACATAAGCGATTCTCAAACAGCGAGTGCTGGAGAGAGCCTGAGAATATGTGAAAGTGTGCTCCAGCAGTAAGCAGTGCCTACACATGAATTAATTTGCATGGATTCAGCGTAGTTCTCGATGTGTAGCAAATTCAAGTTTTGCTACGCGGATGTGGGCCTCGCGGATATGTAGCAAATTCTTTCATATCTACTCAAAATAACTGCCATGGTGTAGCCATGGTGTAAAGTGCTAAACTCTGCCTATGTTTACACACACCCTGAAAATCCATAATTACTGTATATGGCAGTGGTGCCACAGCAAATCTCTCTTCCACATCAGATGTATAGCAGTGAAAAAAAAAATCCGTTAGCACATCTGATGAACAGTGAAGCTTATTTCGAGCTGACCAAGTTAGTCACAACAGCATATCACACAATTAAGAGACAAAGACTATCCATTATACATGTAATTATCCTTAAACATGCAGATGATAATGTTAAGATCATTTATAGCTTTAACGTGACTGTATTTGTAATAAAATAGATACAACTGGGACTGTGGTAGCCTAGTGGTTAAGGTACTGGACCCTGGACCAGAAGGTTCAGGGTTCAAATCCCATCTCTGCCAAGGTGCCACTGTTGGGTCGTTGAGCAAGGCCCTTAACCCACAATTGCTTGGACTATAAGACTGTACCAATTGTAAGTACCAATTTGAGAAGTTGTATGTAAGAATCATTAGGTTTACCATGGTGATCTATAAAGCTTTATGGGAATCTTACAACAAAAGTGGGTATTGTTAGAAGGTACAGTTTTGCACAAGTTACAGTGTTAACTGTAGTTGGAAGCAAAATACATGAAGTGTTAGAGTAGGGCGGGGGCTCAAAAATATTCTTATTTACAAAAGAGGCTGTGGCACAAAGTGTAGGAACCACTGGTATATTGGGTGGAGGTCGACACAGTGATGATATGAAATAGACGGGACTGTGGTAGCCTAGCGGTTAAGGTACTGGACTATGGACCACAAGGTCCAGGGTTCAAATCCCACCTCTGCCAAGCTGCCACTGTTGGGTCCTTGAGCAAGACCCTTAAAAACCCACAATTGCTTTGGATTGTAAGATTGGACCAATTGTAAGTCGCTCTGGATAAGGGCGTCTGCTAAATGCTGTAAATCTAAATAGATGCATTCACTAAAATGGGAGATGAAGAAGAGATAAGCATCGCCTATATATGAGATAAAGACCCACTGTTTAAGCTCATCCCCCATTCACAGCTTAATAAGCAAGTGTCCCAGAGGAACCCTGCTAAGCAGAGTGAAATTCGCTTTGTTCCACGTTTAATTTGCATGGCCTCTGTCAATTGGCATCATTTGATTAGCGGCCCCAGTGGGGGCAGGTCAGTCTCGCATATGGTGTAATGAACAATATTCTCATTTGAACTTCCACTGAAAACTGAGTCACATGCAGCAAGGTATGATGAGCAAAATGCCTGTGAATAAATGAAAAACAGACCCATTCTTTAACTCTAGTACTATATTAAACTTCACTCTCAGCCAAAAAATGTTGTTTCTTGGATGGGGAACACTATGAAAGATATGATCAAATCGTTTAGTGGTGGTAACTGCACTTTTTAAACATACATTCCTTAAACTCTTTATATGACGTTATGTACTAGAGCAGTTCTTCCCAAACTGTTTTCCTTGCAACCAACAAGTATCAAAGAAAAGATGCCCAACACCCCATCTAGCGCGCACACACACATAGAATTAAGTGACTCACTGCAAATCTTTTTTGGTTTAAAGTGACTTAAATTATAGATTTTTTCCCTTTTCTCTTTGGTTACTTTTTAGCCTTTTTTATGTTTAGCCTCATTTTCACTTTTCAGAACTAAACTAAACTAAACATTTAGCTAAAAAAAAATCAAACAAACGACCATTTTGCTTTTAACATCCCAACAGAGTGCACCTGTTCACACACATCCTTACAAAAGAATAGTAATGATTCATTATTTCTAATACGTGCCTACTCTTTTTGTGTGAAAACATATTTTAAAGCAATTTTATATACAGATTTGTCATTGTATTTTGACAAACATGCGGACCCCAGGTTGGGAAGCAGTTGTTAGAGCATGTGCCACCAAGCCATTTCTGAGGAAAAACACAAGGTCCACACTTCTAGCATGTCTACTAGCCTGTACATTAAAGGTTATGGTAATGTGCAACATATGATATGCATCATCATTGTAAGAAATTACTGTTTAAAAGGGATTACAACATAAATCATGAAGCAATTTTAGAAGATGACTTTTGACCAAGTTGCTTACTAGCTAACATTAGTGGCTGCAGGTCATAAGTGAACAAAATTAACTTCTCATTCCACCATCAAACATACAACCAAGGTAGATGTAGGTTAACGTTCCTTACCTGAGTTTAGGTTTCCCAGCATGACACTGTTCCCACTTGTAACGATCCGCATTGACTCCACTTCCAATATGGTGCCTGTCAATGCAAATTTTAAATATTAATCAAATCGTCTGGCTTAAAATGTTTTATCTCACATACTACTTCTTCACTGTCTCTACCAGAGTGTTGTCCAGGAAATTAACCCCATACACACATTATATTTGAACAAATTTGAAAAAAAAATCCAGTTCAGACTAGACTGTTAACGTGTAGAATGGACAATGAACCAAGATGTGGCGATCCAAGTGTAAGTTTGTTTATATGAGTAAGTTAAAGTAACATCCTATACCCTTACAGTAACTTCCATGTGTTGTTCTGAAACATACATACAAGCTGTTTGGTATACTGGTTCAACCGGTACACCGGTGTTAATTTCCCATACGGTATGCATTTTTCAAATACCTCCATACCGGTGCATAGCAGAAACACAGCTCTAACAAACAGGCAGCAAATTATATTATATTTTTCGCTAAGCGCTGCTGAGCTCGGAGTGGAACTACATCACCAAACAGCATGCTAGGTAAAGCTCGCTAGCCAGGTAGCATAACAAACATCACAGCCTAGAAACAGTCTATTAACAGCTGGGAAAGGCTCCATCAGATTAAAGAACAGAATCAGATTGAGATCAGAGATGCAAAGAACCACATTATGAATGCAGTAACTCTGGAGAATGATTCAGAGCAATTATGAACCCACTGCATTCAGGGGTTGTCTTACCGGAGTGAAAATATTTCAGCCAAAAATATTCACCTCTCTCTTTTTAAGACGTGCACATTAAAGTCTGTTTACATTCGGCAACTGTATCACGCATTCTAATCTGTGTAATTTTGTGTGGCGAAGTAAACCCTGTATTAATGAAAGCCTTCATTATTTACATATATAACAGATTCGGCCGGTTTTAGTGTGATCGGCTTCAGCGGTTTCATATAACCAATTCTGTGCCGATCAACCATATGAACAGCACAGTGCTTTTAACTTTAATTCATAATTCAGTTCATGTCAGTTCATAATTGAAAGTTTCAGGCACTCAATGGTTTGTTTGCTGACATGATGAGAAATAAGTATTATAGGTTTTGGCTGTGTTTTGAGTGCTACTTAGAAGGTCAACAAGATAGGCTCCCTAAATACCGCATTACTGATGATGGACTAGGGACACTACTAAGGGGTTAGTTATTCATTTTGAACCCAACCACATCTTCGGCATGGAAGCTCTTCAGAGCGTGAAATTTAAAACATACTGTCAAGGCCTAATATAAGGTATAGAAGCTTTTCAGGGTCAACATACTGTATGCATCCACTAAGGGTCAAATGTTTCATGAGCAAAAATGCAACAGTCAAAGCTTCAGTAACATATATGAATGCACAAGACACACACACACAAACACAGGTCTATCAGGCCAGGCAAAATGAGTTTATTAACGAGCCGTTCAGATGAACCTACCTCCCCAGAGCAGTTAAATCAGACATAAACAAGATCGACTCTATATATGAGGCATTACGAGTCACAACCAAAGCACGGATGCATAAAGGAGATGAACTGCTCTGACAGATTTATGATAATATTCCATTAAAAAAAAAGAGGCCGAGCACATTCCGCAAACCCAGTCTGTGTTCATTAGACAGTGACAGGGCTTAGTTTCTTTTTAACCTGTATCAGACGAATGATCTAAATACAGCAGGATTCCATCAGTATAAATGTCATACTGGCATTGTGTGACTGACAAGAAATAATTGACTTGTGCGAGGTTTTGATTTTTTTCTTTTTGTTGTACACTATTAGCATATGCTGAATAGAGGCATGATACAGTGTGTCAAAACCTGGTACATGCTTTGACTAAATATCTGTACCTGTTAGATGATGATACACATCAAACCAAAACCAGAAACTAAATGTGGTGTATCAAGCATTATCAATTTATTATAATTCCATTAGTTGTAAATTCACCTTCTGTTTGATAAGTTAAAAATGCACTCAACTATCAGCTCTACATAAACATCTTTTACACTGTAATACAGTTTGCCCTCAACAGGGGGAGATATAGGACTATGAGGATATAACTTCACAAGTTCGAAAGAAACAACAACAAAAAAGGAAATTATAGCAGTAATAATTACACTGCGTCTCATTTTGTTCCATCTCATACATTTCCCCGTGTTTAAATAACATTTACTGTCAGTTCAGATACCTATTGGTTTGCTTAACCACTCAAAAATAAATGAATGTGCAAGCGAGAGGCCGGACAGCTCACAAGATAATAATAGACAGAACATCCAAACTGCTAAATGAGGCAAACGGAGATGGGTCTAGGGTGACACTCTAATCACAAGCTAGGGGAGAAAGGTGCACACGTAGGCATACAAAATGACAAAATGCTGTAGCTAATCCTGTCTTCCACCTCTCACTCCTGACAACTGCAGAGACAGAGCAAACCAGGTAAATTCGGTCACCATTAAATTCATGAAAATAGAAAAAAAATAGGGGAAAAGGCAGAGAACTCCTGCTGGGCACCTGGCAAAGAGAATGTGTGTCAAGCAAGACTTTTACAGTGCGTCACAGAACCTGGCGGTTGAAAGGCAAAGTTAAAATTAAATACTTGTGTTTGGATAATAAAATAGTTTGCCACTTTCAAATTCAATGGTGTGAACAGCAAGAACCAAGAACCTAATCACAGTTTATAGGATGGATGTCACAGCAAATCAGGAATCATAGCCTCTTCGGTTAGTCAGGGTCGGTGTGGCATGCATTATCCGACATGCTGGTTTCACTTCCTTTATTCTTTGAACTATTAATTCATGTACAGTGGGGCAAAAAAGTATTTAGTCAGCCACTGATTGTGCAAGTTCTCCTACTTAGAAAGATGACAGAGGTCTGTAATTTTCATTAGAGGTACACTTCAACTATGAGAGACAAAATGAAAAAAAATCCAGGAAATCACAGTGTAGGATTTTTAAAGAATTTAATTTTAAATTATGGTGGAAAATAAGTATTTGGTCACTCATAAACAAGCAAGATTTCTGGCTCTCACAGACCTGTAACTTCTTCTTTAAGAAGCTCCAAACTCAACCATGGCCAAGACCAAAGAGCTGTCAAAGGACACCAGGAAGAAAATTGTAGCCCTGCAGCAGGCTGGGAAGAGTGAATCTACAATTGGCAAGAAGGTTGGTGTGAATAAATCAACTTGTTGGGAGCAACTGTAAGAAAAATGGAAGACATACAAGACCACTGATAATCTCCCTCCATCTGGGGCCCAACGCAAGATCTCATCCGTGTGGTGTCAAAATGATCATGAGAACGTTGAGCAAAAATCCCAGAAACTACACGGAGGGACCTGATGAATGACCTGCAGAGAGGCTTGGGACCAAAGTAACAAAGGCTACCATCAGTTAACACACTACGCCGAGAGGGAGTCAGAATCCTGCAGTGCCAGACGTGTCCCCCTGCTTAAGCCAGTACATGTCCAGGCCCGTCTGAAGTTTTGCCAGAGCGCATATGGATGAATCCAGACGAGGATTGGGAGAATATCATGTGGTCAATGAAACCAAAATAGACTTTTTGGTAAAAACTCAACTCATTGTTGTCTGGAGGAAGAAGAATGCTGAGTTTTGCATCCCAAGAACACCATACCTACTGTGAAGCATGGGGGTGGAAACATCAGGCTCTGGGGCTGTTTTTTTTTTTTGCAGAGGGGACAGGACGACTGATCCGTGTTAAGGGAAGAATGAACGGGGCCATGTATCGTGAGATTTTAAGAAAAAGAAGCCAAAACCCTCCTTCCATCAGTGAGAGCATTGAAGATGGAACATGGCTGGGTCTTCCGGCATGACAATGATCCCAAACACACCGCTCGAGCATGAAGGAGTGGCTCCGTAGTAAAAAGCATTTTATAAGGTCCTGGAGTGGCCTAGCCAGTCTCCAGATCTCAGCCCCATAGAAAATGTGTGGTGTGAGGGAGTAAAGTCCGTGTTGCCCCAAAACATCACTGCTCTAGAGGAGATCTGCATGGAGGAATGGGCCAAAATACCAGCTACAGTGTGTGCCAACCTGGTGAAGACTTACAGGAAACGTCTGACCTCTGTCATTGCCAACAAAGGTTATTGAGTATTGAGTTGAACTTTTGTTATTGACCAAATACTTATTTTCCACCATAATCTACAATTAAATTCTTTAAAAATCCTACAATGTGATTTCCTGGATTTTTTTTTATATTTTTTTCTCTCATAGTTGAAGTGCAGCTATGATGAAAATTACTATAAATTCAACTTATGACTGGTTTGCCGAAGCATTAACCCATCATAAAATCGAGGACTAATTGTACTTCTTTATGCACTGGGTAATGATGTGATGAGAAATGTGTAATAAGACGCAGAATCATACATGAAAAACAGCAGCACTGGAAAAATAAAGTTCTTCATAAACATGTCAAATCAATCTTATGTACAATCATAAGACGATCTGAAACTTCATTTTAGTTTGTCATTACATTCAAATATGGCTGTCTAGTGGCATATAAAGGATGACAAGTTCATCAGTTGTTTAAACCAGCTCCTATACAGTTCCTTGGCAGCTGTGTTAAAGCTGCTACACTTTAATTTACAGCTCCCTTCCCAGCCAAGTACAGTTCCAAAAAATTCCATTTTCTGCTTTAATCCCTGAACAACACTGTTACACAATGCGTCCCATAAGCCAGTGGCGATCTGCCTTGGTTCTGTGTTTCCGTGTGGGTTTGTGTCTCTTTCTTGCTTGCACTCCTTCTCTACTTTCTCTCTCTGGCAGACTGATCCCATTGCTAGGCTCACTTAGCTATCCCACCTGCCAGCAAACCAATCGTACACACTGCCAGACTGGGTGGAGCATCAAGGTTAAATCCCTATGGCAGCAACCAGGTTCATATACATTTGCTTTCATTTTTGCTAAATGCTCAGCATGTAATATTAAGCACTGTTTGATAGTGGATAAAGCATTTGTCTTGCCACAGTCGTTAAATCCTAGTAACTCGGTACTGAAGTTAAGCGCAATCAGGTTATAAAGTGTGTGCACCTAGATTCCACATGTAATGTCTAACCACATCTTGTAGGTTTGTAAGGTTTGTAAGTTACTAGAGTTTGTTTATCTGTTAACTTAGTTAGTTTAGACAACCATATTGAAGAACAGGAATTAAATATGCATTTTTATTCTTTCCTTTGGCTCCACCCAGGGTTCGTTTCCCTGCCATCTATTTGTGTTTTATTTTATTTTATTGCCACAAAACACCAAAGTTATAAGTCCGAGAGTTTTTTTAATGACCTTCTCCATGGCTTTGCCAGGGTGAAAGAAATCAGGAATGGAGGTCACTTTCTTCATCTAAAATTTAATTTTTCACAATCACCACAATCACAATGTCTTCTTCATATTTGCACTATTGGATCTTGGAGGACGGATTCTTGCAGCAGTGCACTAGTTGTGTCTCAGTTATGCTCCACATCTGAAATGTGGCCATTCAATTTTAATGTTTTGTATTTATCCACCTCGCTTTGGGCATTTAGAGAGAACTTGTTGTTGAAGCCAGACACGACAAAATATATTTCTTCACCCAAAATATATATTTTTTTATAACTGCCAGGACTTTTCAATTTTCATGTGTTGGACATTTCGGACCTCCTTTGATACAATTGGGGATCACAAGTTAGCTACCCAATTGTAAGTTCTAATCATCAGGTCTGGAGTATGACCGAGCAAAAATCTACATTTTCTGCATTTCCTGGCCATTGTAACGACAGATACAAGGTTATATTAATACACAAGGTTAATTTATAGCTAGTCGTGTACACTGCCTGGATTTAACTAAGTAAATAAGAGCCTCCCATCGGATAATGACTGCATTAGTGTTCATATTTCAGCTGGCAACAAGCTATTTAACCCTAACTGATGCAGTGAGTAGCATCTCATTTGTTAAACCAACATGTCGAAAGACGCATTCTGTGGTCATGGAGAAGATGATAATCTGTTTCAGAAGGGTCAAATTATTGGCATGCATCAAGCAGAGAAAACATCTAAGAAGGTTGCTGAAACTACTAAACTCGAGTTAAGGACTGTCCAGCGCATTATTAAAAAGTGGAAGGACAGTGGGGAAATATCATCTTCGAGGAAGGAATGTGGTTTTGAATGATGACTGGTGAGTGGTGATCACTTAAACGGTTGGTGAAATCAAATCGTAGAAGAACAACAGCAGAACTCAGGGATATGTTTAATAGTGAAAGTAAGAGCATTTCAACACGCACAATGCAAAAGGAACCCAAGGGATTGGGACTTAACAGCTGTGTAGCCTTAAGAAAACCACTTGTCAGTGAGAGTAAACGGCAAAACCGGCTTCAATTTGCTAGGGAGCATAAAGATTGGACTCTGGAGCAATGGAAGAAGGTCATGTGGTCTGATGAGTCCAGATTTACCCTGTTCCAGAGTGATGGGCGCATCAGGGTAAGAAGAGAGGTGGGTGAAGTGATGCACCATCATGCCTAGTGCCTACCGTACCAGCCTGTGGGGGCAGTGCTATGATCTGGTGTTGCTGCAGTTGGTCAGGTTTTGGTTCAGCAACGTTATGTGCCCAAAGAATGAGGTCAGCTGACTACCTGAATATACTGAACCACCAGGTTATTCCATCAATGGATTTTTTTATTCCCCGATGGCACAGGCAAATTCCAAGATGACAATTCCACAATTCATCAGGCTCTACTTGTGAAGAAGTGGTTCAGGGAGCATGAGACATCATTTACACACATGGACTGGCCACCGCAGAGTCCAGACCACATAGAAGGACCCAGACCACTCCACCTGGGGATCGAACCCAGGATCTTTTTACTGTGCGGTGACGGTACTACCCACCGAGCCATTGTGCTGCCCCACTTGGCTTTACAAAGCCATGGTGAAAATATGGAGAAGATGAAGGTTAGAGAACGTTACTTTTGTCTCCAATCAGATGTTTCGTAACCTCCAGACCTAACAGTTTTGGTCTGAAAATTTGGAACCTTTCCTGAGTTTATCCATATTTGCACCATAGGATCTTGGGAGGTAAATGACCAAGCAGCAGTGCTGTGAATCCTGTTAGATTTGGATTTAGTTAACCTTTTTCACTTTGAGCCCCTTTTCCTACTCTTCCATTCTTTCCCATCGTCTCTTACTTCATGGGTTAATTGGGCACATTCTCTGTCTGTGTGCCTCTACTCAACGACGTGCCAGCCTCACCTCATCTTGAGTGCCTGATTGTGACACTTGCAGTGAGTTCAGCCTTCATGAATCCTGCCATAAAGATGTGCGGTGTGCCATCACATCAGCTCACCCTTACTTTGGTCTTAGTACGCCTCAGCACTTGTTTGAGCTTCTGTTGGTTCAGCTACTGCCCTCTGTAGGTGTTTTTGCATTTAGATTTATTCTGCACTCGCTTTCCAGATTTCAGAAGCTCCGTTACCTTGTTGGAATCTCTGTCATGCATCTGCATTGGCCGCCGGCTGGAGAGTGCAGCCGCTCAGCCATTGGACATTGTGCTCCCGCCACTGACCTGACCTGAGGCTGATGCAGTGCATCTGCTGGTTCTGTCTTGGACCTGTGCCCGTTTCCCATACAGGCTCAGGCTGCCTAAGAAACCTGCCGGTCACTTATATGGGTGACGCTTGTTCCCGTGAACTGCAGCCGATCCTGACCCACTACCTCTGTATGGGTTCTCTCTCTCTCACTCAAATTCAGAGTTGATTTATTGGCATGACAGATATTTGCAATTGTACTGCCATAGCTGTGATCATCATCATCTTTACAACATAGAACAATAAAGAACATCTTTAGAACATATAAAGGTCATATGGATCTAACTTCTAAATCGTGTATAACTAGAGGTAACTATGAACAAGAAGATAATATTGTTATTGATGAGTATTATTATATAATAATATTTATTAGAACAATGAATGAAATATGATAATGATTAGAATAGTGAATTATAAATACATTATATATGATAATTGTGTAATAATAAGAAGAATGATGAATCAATAAGATGTGTTTTTATAGTTGTGTATGTGTGTATCTCTCTCTCGCACTCGCTCTCTTGTCCGCAGTCAAATTAAATAAATTCCATGTTTGATTTATAGCCTGTGTTTGTCGGTGTTTGTGAGTTAGTGTTGGGTTCCAGGCATAAATTAGGTGTGTTCGCTTGCGCTCGCAAACTGTAACAAATCCTCTGGCCAATTTCTGTTTGAATCAGCATCATGACTTTGTCTTTTTCTACCTTCGCCACCCAAGCCAGCTAAAATTACCCACCCTGTCCAGTCCATTATTATGATTCCTTCATTACTCCTATTATACCTGAGCCCAGCCTAGCAGGGGCAAAACAAATATGTATCAGCAAGGAAACAAGTTTGGAATTATGCACTCTAACAAGAATGCAAGGCAACTAGCAGAGTTGCAAAAATGCCGAGTAATGGGTGCCCAGTGTGTAGGATTAAACTCTGAAAAATGTTTAATGGAACTCTTTCAGAAGACAGTAAGGTATATGTCAAATGTGGACTAACAAAATCAGCAAAAAGGGACAGCAGCTGCCAGCGGAAGCTAACTGACAGAGGCGGATAATTTACAGGATAGATGCTAAGTGCCTTCACTGTACAGCCACAACAATAATTAGAGAAATGAGAGAGCCAGTTGCACACAAAACTGTACAAAAAAGGAGTACATGACAGCACTTCCATGTAGAAGGTTTTCTATCAAGAGTCCATGTGCACAGACACATATTTTGGTGTAAGGAGCACAAGGCCTTGATGCCAGAGCAATGAAAAAAGGACTGATTGTCTGATGACGTACAAATAGTCCAAAGTTAATTTCATGACCTCAATAATCACCAGTTTTAAACATCAAGTTCTGCCGCATAGACTGATATAGAAATCCACCTTCTTCTCGATACAAGGTTGAAAATCCCACCTTTAGGATTTATATTACCTGTATTAACCTAAGAAGGGTTAAGAGGCATTTCAGAAGCCAATCCACCCTCAGGCAGGTTTGATAAGGTTGAAAGAACATCGACGCATGGAGAGCAGACCAACTTCACACAGACTGAAACTGGAGCTCAGCATTAAACCCAGCGCCCTGGAGCTCTTATGCAACTTTTCATACAAGACTTACATAATGTTTCATTGGTCACTATCAACCGACTGTTTGGTATTTTATGGTACTGTTAATTAATAACAACATTGCAATGGTGTCATTATTATGCACGTATAGTTGTAGTTGGTTTCATTAGAATACCGTATTTTTCGGACCATAAGGCACACTTAAAATTCTTTAATTTTCTCAAAAATCGACAGTGCACCTTAAAATGCGGTGCGTCTAATGTATGAATTAATTCTGGTTGTGCTTTCTGACCTAGAACCGATTGTAGATGGTACACGGCGCTCATAGATCTGTCAAAATGTTTTAGCACGGCCTTGATAAGTTACGAAGCTTATGGCCACCGTAGTGTGCAGCATCGCGGAGTAATACGGTATGTGCTTCAGCATTAGGGTACGTGCATTCATTCATTCATTTTCAAAGCGGATTTCAAACACAAAACGCTATCGGTCCCGGCAGTAGCACCATGGTCATAGAGCAAGCTGCGAGAGAATTCAGCATTAACGAAATAGAACAACGAATCAATGGTACGGAAGTGGAGGAAGCAAGAAAAGACGCCCTGCGCCAGGTAAAGACCAAACTGAGCTTCCGACGGAACTTAGAGTTTTGTTTCATTTCAATTTCATGGCGCCTTATAACCCCGGTGCGCTTTATAGCCCGAAAATACGGTAAGCTATTTTGGAGCACTATTTTGAAATAAACAAAGTGACTCACAAACATTCATTCGTTCATTTTCTTATCCGCTTAATCCAGGACAGGGTCACGGGAGAGCCGGTGCCTAGCCGGCAGCACAGGGTGCAAGTCAGGAACGACCCTAAACAGCCCGCCAATCCGCCATAGGGCACATACACACAGACTAGGGCCACTTTAGCGTAATCACTTAACCTAACGCATGTCTTTGAACTGTTGGAGGAAACCGGAGTACCCGGAGTAAACCCTTTAAGACATGGGGAGGACATGCAAATTCCACACAAAGAACCCAGATCACCCACTGAGCCACCGTGCCAGCCTGGAAATGTAACCAACCAGAACAAATGAAGTGTTTCAAAAAATCGCCATAAATACTGTAAGTCTATAATTCCTATCTTTTCATACACATTTGCTTGTGTGAATTGGTAGAAATTTGCAACTGTCAGTTCAAAGCTCAGGGACACAAGGACTGCAGACAAAAAGGGTGTTATACTGTTAAAACCTGGTCATAATTGTTACTGATGCGTTATGCAGAAAGTACATTAGACACACAATGACTAAAAACAGACCTATGAAGTGTAGTCATTTTGTTTCAGCCCGTTAGCCTTAAGCCCCTCTGCCCACATGAAAGCCAGACCCTCTTCCATTCTGATCTCCTGCCAAGACTGAGCCAGGCATGTACTGATGCCTGCAATTATTTAGTCTCTCTCTGATATAAGTGGAGGAGTGCAAGAAAGGCAGTGAAAATAAACAAAAATCCATCTTTATTAGGAGGCGCCAACAAACACTTGAAGTTGTTGCCAAGGAGATGAGAGGAGAGGCGAACCCATGCAAATGCTCTAACAAATGTTATTTTTAAAAAGGAACAAGACAGAAGATACATGAATTGTTCATAGACTCAAGATTTACTCCTGCCTGATGCAGTATAATGTCCAATGATAAGCACTAATTTACAGGTTTATTAACCTGCAAGTTAAGACTGGATGTGGTTACATTTAACGTTTGCTTTTCCTCATACATGGTGTATCATTCTGTGTGTTTTTGAGCTTCTGCAGTAGATGGCACTCTACATACACTGGTCGGTGAATGTCGTGACAACTCATTTCTGATTTTGCAAGAGTTCAAGAAATCTCACTAGTTGACAGATTGAATAAAAGTGATGCCAACACATACAGGGAATACTATATAATCAGCATCATATGGTCAGAAACTAACACTGATGAAGGACATATTTTACAGTTTCTTACTCTACTGTACAATTATGAGTGATATCAAGAAGGTAGATGCGTCTCATAATGTGGACCCGCCTGATGCACTTATAACAGCATGACAGGGACTGTGGTAGCCTAGTGGTTAAGGTCCAGGGTTCAAATCCTGCCTCTGCCAAGCTGCCACTGTTGGGTCCTTGAGCAAGACCCTTAACCCACAACTGCTTGGATTGTAAGATGGTACCAATCGTAAGTCGCTCTGGATAAGGGCGTCTGCTAAATGCTGTAAATGTAAATGTAAGTGACAGTGTGAGAGGTTCAGATACTGAACTGCTTACCTTAAACTGAGGGCCACCATTGAGAAGGCTCTTAAACCTTGATATGGGGATTGACCTAATGAGTAATGCTCTGAACTAGTTATCAGTCAATTTAAAGTTCCACAGTGCCACCCATCTGTCCTTTTTGATCCCTTGAACATTGTGCTAAACATCCCATCGTTAGTCACTTGCCATAAGGATTTGGATTGTCACTAAATTTATCATAAAACACAAACTACCAGCAAAACACAAGCTACCATTTTACACTCATAGTGTGATTGCTGTGCAGCACTTTCACTGTGCAGCATTTTCAAATGGCCCACACTGGTGTATCTGGGTGGACAGCCATACTGGGCAAGGTCTGAGTCTAATAGTGAGCAAGCATTTGCCGTCAGTGCTGGATCTGTGGTATCTCAGAATTGTGGCGAACTCAGACCATGTGCACCATTTATGCGCACACAAATTCCACCAGTTTCATCCAGCCAAGTCTCCAAGCATTTCCAGCAGTTTCCCCTTTACAGACTTTACAGCCCAATTAGTCAAAGTCTGCCTGTTTGGCAGCACTACCTGCTTCTGTGGGCCGAATCCAAATGGCACCCCATTAGGGGAATGGTCATAGCCATCTGAGAGGGCTGCAACTGATTGATGAATCGCACACAGTTCGTCTTTTTGCACTGCCCAATAATAACAGTGCAATCACACAGAGAAAACCTACATGCACCAGCTAACCACTGCTAACTTTTCTGACAACTTTGTTTGAATAAAATTAAACGGCTTGCTCTGACTTTGCAGAGGATTTGGTAAATAAGACACAGCTATAAGTTATGGAGGAATTACAGGATCTGAAGTGAAGAGGTCAATATTAACAAAAATTCTCCATACTAATACCAAAATGTGATGGAAAAATATACAGTTTGTGAAGAATGTGCATGATAAACAGAAAAACAGTTACAGTAATAAATGAAGAGACCCAAACGCAAAACTCAGACCCAAAAAACCCAAACTCTGCTAATTTTGAATGTAAATGGAAAAAAAAAATGCATTCAGGTGATTCATTCATTTTCATACCCACATAATCCAATTTAGAGTTGCAGATAGAAGAACAAGCCCTAGAGGAAATCGATCACAGGGTGCCTGCACCAAGTCTTGAGTGACCAGTTGACATAATGAATGTCTTTGGAATGTGGGAGGAACTGAAATACCCAGAGATAACACGTTTGACACTGGGAGTTCATACCAGGAATTGAACCAGGAATCTTTGGAGCTATGAGGTGACAGTATTTGTGCCACCCACATGCATTTTCACATAATGGATTTTATATAAAGTGGATCACCAGATCCAACTACACTACTGCACTCGGTCTCCTGTTAACAACTGCTACCTTTATGTAAAGGGTAAGAGCCTTTGCTTCATCCATGCAGCTGCATGTCATAGAGGAGCTGAATATGCCTACAGGAGAACACTCGTTCATATGAAGAGAGGAATACCATCCTTTCCAATTATATAGCAAAAAATTGGTTACAGATGGATGTCAAGGTATTTGAATGACCATGTCCATTGTTGTCTGACATAGTCTGAGGTCATCTGTGGAAAAAAGGACTACAACAGAAGAAAGGTGGCTCGGTTGCTGTGAGGATGTCAGTAACACACTGAGGTCTGACCAAGTATATTATATCAAACCCTATCACAATGCAATTGGTGCAACCTTTAAGTTACATGGCACTGAGAATCTTTACACTCACTGAAAAAAACGACTCTCAAATGTTGATGGAATTGAATGAGACTTTATATGTAAGAATGTAACGACGGTAAAAGGATAGGTTTACTGGGGAAAACTGTACAATTGAAAGGAGGCTCTAGTACCCTGTTAGGACACCTCTAGCCTGGATACATGATGAGATACAGTTGGGCATTGGAGGCATACGGGTTCCATATGGTATCCTGTGGCACATTTGTTGTAGCTTGTCATGTAGATCCTGCACACTTGTAGGTTGCAGAAGCTGGCGTCCCAGCTGGTCCCATAAATGCTTGATTGGCAATAAATGTGGCAACCGGAACTGTTGCAACCTAGCAGAGACATTCCAGGGAAAGCCTGGTTGTACTTGGGTGAGCATTATCCTGCTGAAAATTGCCAATTGGAAGCCCTGCTATGAGAAGCAACACATGCATGTCCTGCAAATATCGCTGAGTTGTTAGTGTCCCTTGTATCACTCCTAGTGGTGCCCGACTGTCATGAGATGGCTCCTCAAATCATCACGTCAGCAGTTGGGGCAGTGTGTCACTCCACAGCAAAGGCTGAAGTGCTCACCACAAGGCAGTGGCTAGCTGTCTATGGCAGGACACGTAATTGGTGCCGTGACAACAAATTGTGACAAAACTTTATTCAAAAATGTGGCTCTCTGTGTATCTTTTGTGGGTGGAGTTACCATGTGTCCAGTTTTGGACTGGACAGAATGGTTGTGAGTTCCATTGTCTTAGCTGGGGTTGGTATCTTGTAAATGTGTCAAGTAAAAAAAGGTCTATTTTGAATAGGAATATTTTGTGGACGTACGTAAAGAGCTGCTCTCAACCTGTCATTCTGTCTCTCCTTTTCGTTTTCTGTCCCTCCCAGGTAATTTAATGTGAATAGAGGTTTCTGTGGCTGCATCTCAAACCACAATTATGTACAAAACATCATGTGAACTTTACCACTGATGGTGCCATTATTGCTTTTAACATATTATTTAATTAATTAGTATCTAATCTGAGACAGCTTGAGCCTTGTCAATACAAAAAGCAAGTACATGCAGGGTTTTGTCCGTTTTATGCATCGACTTGCCTACTGTAGACTACAGATAAGAAAATATTTGAATAAATGAGTATTTTCTTTTCTGGTTCATAACGCAATAACTAAACATTTACATAATACAGACTTATAGATACAGTATATACCTGTTCCATAATGTATATTGTGGAAATTAGTGACTTGGACTAATACGCTGACTTGAAGCACCTTGAATCAGTAAATTTACTTTACTGGTAATATTACTATAAACTCACTTTTGTTTTTCTTTTTCAAAAACAGCTCAGGATAGACATTTCCAAAGTCACCACAATTGTCCAGCAATCATATACATGTTCACCTCACTTCCCTAATTAACCTCTCTTCTTCTTAAAACATTTTTATTATATCATTTAATTTCTGCCAGCTGACATGACTTGCTGCAAGCTTCTTCTGGCAAGTGAAAGGCAAACGAATTTTGAGGGTAGACCAACTTTGTATGAAACTAAATTTGCTTTAATATTCCAAAATGGATTCCTTTGGTGCAATCAAGCTTTCAAGGTTATTTTTCTTACTTTGTACTTATTATTAATTACTTATTGTAGTTATTAACTGTAGTTATTATTATATAGTCATTATCATTGCTGCATGTGGACAATGAAATTGACAAGTGGTGGCTTAAGGCTCTGGACTACTAACTGAAAGGGTGTGAGTTTAAATAAAATCTCTGCCAAGCAGCCACTGTTGGGCCCTTAAGCAAGCCCCTTAGCATTCAACTGCACAGCTCGACTGAAAGACACTCTGGATAAGAGTGTCTGATAAATGGTGAAAAATTGAACCGATCATCCACCATGACTGGTTTTGACACGATCAAACCCAATGACAGGGCTGACAGGGTGCAACTACACTGCCAACAATACAGTTCAGTCACCAGCCAGTACTCTTAAAATCTCAGTTGTCGGTGAAGTTAACTTTAGCTAAAGTTTTCCGAGTTTGCCTCCTTGATGAAGTTTAATGTTGATCCATGAAGTAGTTCTATGCAATGCTTTTATTCTCACAGTTTTACACTATGACAAGTGTCTTTGTGTCTCAGCTCGCACTCATAACACACAGATGAGAGAAGGGAAGATGAAAATAAAGAAGTGATTTCAGCAGGTGGTGTGATTTCTTAAAACCTGCCTTTTTTGTCACTCATACTGAGTTGTGCATCGTTTCACTCTCTACATCCGTTTGTCTCTTATTTTCCCTACAAAAAACAAGCAACTCTATACAGTTCAGTCACAAAAAGAAAGCAATTTTGGAGACGAGCTTTTTTTTTTTTCCAAATCACACTTTGGCCGACATTTCAACAATTAACAGAATGGCCATTTAACAAGATTAAACAAGCTCTCTCTCTCTCCCTCTCTATCTGTAAATGTATGTATATATATAATATATATCATATATCATTATCGTAAGTTAAAAATGGACAATGAGTACAGAGTGCATGTATGTGTACAATGGTGCTTGAAAGTTTGTGAACCCTTTAAGAATTTTCTATATTTCTGCCCATAAATGAGTGACCTAAAACATCATCATCAGATTTTTCACACAACAAGTTCCTAAAAGTAAGATAAAGAGAACCAAGTTAAACAAATGAGACAACAATATTATACTTGGGTCATTTTATTTTATATTGAGGAAATGATCCAGTATTACATATTAGTGAGTGGCAAAAGTATGTGAACCTTTTTGCTTTCCCAGTAAATCTGGTGTGACCCCCCTGTGCAGCAATAACTGCAACTAATTGTTTTTCCCCTGTAAACTGATGATCAGTCCCTGCACCGACCGGCTTGGAGGAATTTTAACCATTCCCCATCCTCCATGAGCCCATCCAATACTCCCTTTTTTTTTTTTTTTTTCGAGGTTTCTCAGAAATCTTCTTTATTTATTTGTGCCATGACAACACTTTCCCCACAGACGTGCCTGTGAAGAGCCAGACTTTTGATTAGATCCCTGTTCCTTTTTAAATAAAACAGGGTGCCCACTCCACCACACCTGATTGTCACACCCATTGATTGAAAACACCTGACCTAATTTCATTTCACTTTCAAATGAAACCTGCTAGTCCTAGAGGTTTCACATACTTTTTTGCCACTCACTAACTAATGTAATATTGGATCATTTTTTCCTCAATAAATAAATGAACCAAGTAATAACATTTTTTTTTGTCCAATTTGTTTTAAAACTGGGTTCTCTTTCTATCTACTTTTAGGACTTGTGTGAAAATCTGATGATGTTTTAGGTCATATTTATGCAGAAGTATAGCAAATTCTAAAGGGTTCACAAACTTTCAAACACCACAGTATATATGCATAACATCTAAATAGTAACAAAACAATCTTGTTCTTTTTGTTGTTGTTGTTTTCATGTGTTCATAGGAAAGAATAATTAAGTTTCTTGCAAATGAATTATCTTAATTAAGTTTAATATGTATAATAAATAACTCTCTTGTAAATTTAATTGACATTATGAAGAACTTCCAGAAATGACACACCAAAGTGAATCAGCATTGCTGCCATGGCCAGTGGATGAGTGTTTTGGAATCTTTTTAGGTCATATAACAGGCTAAAATAAGGGCAGTCAAGACACACAGATGATATCCTTAATGTTATCCTTGATGTTATTTTCTACAGAGAAGCATCCAACACCTATCTAACCACAAGCATTTGCTTTAAGACTGCACAGGAAGTTCGGCTTCCCCTTAATTTAATTAAAACACAGTAATGAAATGTTCATCAGCGTGTCTATATCATTAATTAATCTTGATGGACTTCAAAATTTCTGTGAAGCAAATAATCAAATCTCACTGCAGGCAGCATGGTGGCTAGGAGGGTGGCACCACTGCGTCACAGCAAGAAGGTCCTGGGTCCTCCCTGTGTCCGTGTGGGTTTACTCTGGGTACTCCGGTTTCCTCCCACCTTCCAAGGACAGGTTAGGTTAATTGATTACACTAAACTGGCATTGACTTAAGGGTGTGTGAGTGTGTGTATACACACACACACACACACACACACACACACACACACACACACACACACACACACACACACACAGTACAATAAGCATAATCATAAATGTACAAGTTGTTAACAAACAGGCTGCAGACTTTCAATATTGAGTCGAAGAGCCATTAACAATGGGCATTTGTTGCAAAGCAGCTTACAAAAGCCAAGTCTAGACACCTAATGAGCTGCCAAAAGTGACAGTGATAGACATGCTGAGACATTCTTAGAGCAACCAGGCTTAATTGGGAACCCATCCTCCTCTGAGTGAGACTGGATAACAAGATTAAGGTCCTAAGAGTCATTGTCCAGTTGAATATGAAGGAAATTGAGCAGCACTGTGTACAAGTCACCAGATGTTCAGTGCTGTGAATAAGAGCCTTGACAGAACAAAATAGGTTTAGTTCAAGTGTAATAGTTTATAGGTCTTCTAGACAGTGGAAGTCTCTGTGTGTCCAGCTGATATGATTTACAGCAGTAGGTAGTGCATGTGGCTCCAGAAGAAGTAAAATACTGCAGTAGGTTCATGCACCAGTCGAGTGGGTCAGAAAAGGGAGTGGCCTAATCAATAAGGTACTGGCCTCCTAAAGCCAGGGCTTCTAGGTTTGAGTCCCTCCTCGGGTATGTGGTAGAATAGCAACACAACAGAAACACGCCAGGCCCATAACCCAGAGGTCAATGGATCAAAACCATCCACTGCTAAAACCAACTAGAATAGGACAGTGATGAGGTGCTGGACTATTGATCGGAGGGATGAATGCCCAAAATCTACTGCTGCCACTGTCGGACTCCACTGCTTGGAATGTAATATGACTTCAATAGCACTTTTGGTATGTCCAATAATAGAAAAAAAATGAAGTTAAACACAGGTTTTAAAATGTTTCAATTTGAGAGTTCAGTGCTGTTCATTTTGACATGAGCCACACCTGTAGTTCCTGGTCCACAGAAACTAAATCAGATCTGGTTACTTTAAAGGCAAAATGTCTAAGGTTGAGTTCCTGTTATGGAAATGCCCTTTACCTCTAACAACAGAGTCAGACAATATACCTGAATGAGATACAGTGGTGGTTAAATGTTTTTGAACCCTTTTTAAATGTTCTATATTTCTGCATTAATAGGACCTACAACCCCAAAGAAGAAAAACTGACTATCGTTTCAATGCAGACAGTATGAACCCAAGATATTTAATTTCATTCATTAATAAAGATCCATTCCTGCATTTCCGACCAGCAACACATTACATAAAAAGTTGGGATGGGGACAATTTGTGGCTAGTAATGAGAAAACTAAATAATGATGCGATTTCAAACAGGGAATGTCAACAAGTGATTATAATCATGATTTGGTACAATGGCAGTGTCCACAAAAGGCTTTGAGGAGCAAATATGGGTAAATGATCTCCAGTTTATCAACAAATGTGTAAGAATATTATTGAGTTGTTTCTCAAAGAACAATTGTAAGGCATTTAAATAGTTCAGCCCTAAGTTTTTATGATTTGCCTTGTTTTGCATTGTCTTTTTGAAAAATGCATGGACGTCCCTGGAAAAGCCGTCATCTTGAAGGCAGCATATGTTGTTCTAAAATCTCAGTCTACTTTACTGCATTAATGCTGCCATCACAAAAGTGTAAATAACCTTTCAATAATTTTCTTCCATATAAGGGTCTAATGCATTTTTTAGGGCCCCTGTCAGTTACAAGCCCCAACTCTCCCAAATACGGCACCCTTGGTGACTACCTACAAACTAAATATGTATGCTGTGATTGCAGTAATATTATTTCAGTGGAAAGTCCTCACAATGACAAAGACAAACTTTGTATGTGTGTGTGTGTGTGAACCCAGTTTCTCATTACATGAGAAGTCCATTGTCGTGAATAAGGACAGTGAAGTCACGTGTTAATTGGCACAGAGGAGAAGGTCAGAGAAAAGCCAGTGGATAATTGGCTTGAACTAACAGGAGGAGCACCATGTATGACCGTGAATGCTGCAGTTATAAAACCAAGAAAAAAGGAAACATGGAAAAAAAAAAGATAAAAGTGCAGAACCTTGAAATTTAAAATGCATTGTAGTAGTTTATATTGAATATCTGAAGAATAAAAATGTGATCCAAATGTCCAGAGAAGATTTTATAAAAGGGATTTGTGGGAAAATGTCAGTACCTTTTTAATGACAGAAAGAAAGGTCACACTACTCAGAGGATCTCAACCATTTTTGCTGTATTAAGTTCAGGTTAATGCAGCAAATAAATGCCTCTTTAAGCTTTGTTTTTGCCAAACGAGAATACTTTTTAGATGACTTATGCAATACCGGGCACAAAGGAGTGCTTAATTAGGACTATTATGCACGAGAAGATAAGCAAGACATGCCAATGCTAAACACTTTAGGAGTAGTTTTCTAGACATGGATTAAGAGTTGGTTTTAGACTTGTCTGGGAATCAAGTGGTGACTTACCACTCAATCCCCAAACCAATCGGGGAGTTTGGAACATTAGCAGAACTTTGTATCAGCTCTGATGACTTGGTGATAAGAGCCAGCTGCTGGATTAGGCAGTTCCTGAGGGCCTGGGTTCAAATTCCATGTGTGGCTTGCAATGTTAAGGTCAGGTGGTGCATTTATGGAACCCTGAGATGGAGTGGTGTATATTGATAGGGTACACACTATCCACTGTAGTTTGAATTCTGGATCAGGCTGGGTTCTCAAACTCTGTAGTCTTCGTTATGTTTACAAGTTGTTTCAACAAAAATGCCTGGATCCTCACCACCACGTTTTCCATGCTATTCAACTTGCTGTTCATATAAGCATCATATCATATACAAAGTGACAGGCAGTGGATTTCGGCTTTATTTTAATGTAACTGATTTAAATTGAACAAATGAAATGCAATCTGAAATGCAGGTGCAACTTCCTCACCATCATTTAAGGCTGTTTTTCAGCTGCTCTGTTAGCAAACTAAATGCAGCTGTGGTTAAAAATCATGTGTAGGGATAAAGACGACCAAGGTTTCAAGTTTTGATATATATTTGGGTCATCTCATCTACAGTTGGCTTTCATTTATTTCTTTATTCTTCTTCTTGTTATTGTTATTATTGTTAATGAAATTGTACTTTATTATTAATGTAATTTGCAATTTATACAAATCAAAATGAAGGTCAAAAAAGGTTTTAATTACATTTGAATAAATCTGAATTAAGTGCAAATCTGTAGGATTGACCAAGGACAGCTGTAAAAAAAAAAATTTCATAAAATAAATGTATTAAATTGTGTTTTATGTAGTTTTCAAACACATACATACTAGTACTGTCATATGATTAAAATGTTTACAATTGTTGCTAAACTTGAAACCATTTCTAATGTTGTACCGGTAATGTAATTTTTGTTTTTATTTCATTGTATTGCGTTTTAAGGTATCGTAACCCTCCCCACTCGTCAAAGTTTCTTAGGCACTGGCACCTATCCCTAAAGAACCGTGGGGTTTAACAGTAGACCAGGCTGAGCGAAACAAAGCAAAGTATTCGTAATGCTTTTTCGTAATGCAGACGGCCTTATCCAGAGCGACTTACAATTGATACAGTCTTACAATCAAGCAATTGTGGTTTAAGGGCCTTGCTCAAGGACCCAACAGTGGCAGCTTGGCAGAGGTGGGATTTGAACCCTGGACCTTCTGGTCCATAGTCCAGTACCTTACCTATAATGCTGCAGGAAATCAGCTAAATATACAAGAGATAATCCATTTTAAGGCCAGTTTTCTCTACATGTCTTGATCTTAGTCTTTGCCTTCCAGTTGTTAACTCAAAATAATGTGGATATCTCGTCCTGTAGGTCTCACGACAGACGTCATCCACTCCCTTCGGTACTAGATGTTGGATGTAGTGACTGTGTTAAGTGTTATATATGCTGCAGCTATGGAAGTGTCTATTGTGTCTTACAGAGCACCATTTACATTTACAGCATTTAGCAGACGCCCTTATCCAGAGCGACTTACAATTGGTACAGTCTTACAATCAAGCAATTGTGGTTTAAGGGCCCAACAGTGGCAGCTTGGCAGAGGTGGGGTTTGAACCCTGGACCTTCTGGTCCACAGTCCAGTACCTTACCCACTAGGCTACCACAGTCCATACACCATACACGAGGTAGGTACAGATTGTGCATAAAGGCACTGTGCAATTTGTTTTGGGACTGTGGTAGCCTAGTGGTTAAGGTACTGGACTTTGGACCAGAAGGTCCAGGGTTCAAACCCCACCTCTGCCAAGCTGCCACTGTTGGCTCCTTGAGCAAGACCCTTAACCCACAATTGCTTGGATTGTAAGACTGTATCAATTGTAAGTCGCTCTGGATAAGAGCGTCTGCTAAATGCTGTAAATGTAAATGTTTTGACTTTCAAAAGTCTGTTTAATATCTCCACTTTTATGGTTTGGCACAAACACAGAGCTTGATAAAAGGTGAACTTTTCATGTTGCTGCAACCTAAGAAAAAGACCTTTTCCTTCCCAGTACTTAGTGCAGTGACCTTTGCCTCTGACAACTGTTGGGAATACATGGTAGAAAAAAAGCTTGTTCCCTGAACAAAGATGCTATCTCTTAATCCACAGACAATACATGGTACACATCAGATGTCAATTGATTTTAGCAAACAACCGCTTTCGATTTTCCTTACTCCCTTGCATTTAGATTTCCAAAACCAATGATTACTACAGGTAATGACAATGTGTTTCCAAATGTGTTGCATGAAAAAAAAAAGTTTGCTTGAGTCTGCTTGACTTGGGTAATTAAAAAAAAACCCTCAACCTATTGTACATCATGTGGAAATATTATATCCAACCTTGGGAAACTAATGCAAGAAAGCAGTTTTTGAATAATCATATTTAAACTCGTACATGGATTATACATATGAAAAACAGAAATTGTTCAATAAAAAAGTCAAATACAATCAAGATAAAATTCTGTATTCACCAACTAGAAGCACTTTTGCACTTAAAGAAATTACTTCTATACTTTGATTGTACACAAAACCTGGTATAAATGGTATTATTTTTCTTATGATTGTATAAAGCTTTATATTTTTAGTATGATGGCAAAACCCATTTCTGTCATTGAAACCATAGGAAAATATTAATTAATAACAAAGAATTATAATATACACTCACTGGGTCACTTTATTAGGTAGACCTGTTCACGTGCTTGTTAATGCAAATATCTAATCAGCCAATCACATCACAGCAACTCAATTCATTTAGGCATGTAGACATGGTCAAAATGACCTGCTGAAGTTCATACCGAGCATCAGAATGGAAAAAAATGTGATCTAAGGGACTTTGAACTTCTGAGTATTGCAGATCCTGCTGATCTATTAGGATTTTAACACAGGTTTACAGAGAATGGTCTGAAAAATAGAAAATATCCAGTAAGCGGCAGTTCTCTGGGTGAAAATGCCTTGCTAATGACGACCCGCACCCCCTAAGCATGCATAACATATGAAGTACTGACACTGCACTGGGAACATTAAGAATTAATCAAGAATAATTACAGGTACTAGAAACAACTAAATGCACAAACATGCACTGCAGTCAGGTTCCAACACACTGCCATTATCAAGACCAGTACGTCGGCTGTGGCAACTGCCATCACTGCATTTTAATTGCATTTAGGGCTCCTTCAGCTTGGCAGAAGAGAGGCTTTTGCAAACATCATGGTGATGTATTGCTTTTCCATTCCCTAAGGCAAGGGGGATCTATACAAAGCTGCCAATGCTAACAGCTCATCATTGGCACACTTGTTCCAGGCTTGTAATTAAAACAGCTCGACTTCATCTTCTCCCAAGGTCAGGGATGCAGCCAACCGAACATACAGACCAAGAACTCACAAGAAAAAAAAAAAAGATAAGTAGTTTATTTCAGAGTCAAATTAAACTGTGTTTTAAGCTCATCTGTTCACAGAGAGGCATGGGTGAATGCCAAAATATGTGACACTTCTGATTTGTTTGAGAATTGTCAATGGTGGCTTGCTACACTAAGAATTTGTACTAGATAGTGTCATAAAGCTCATATTTCACAGATTGTCCATTTAAAAATAAACGTTTTAATTAAAATTCTGCACAAGGAAAAAAAACCCTGTCGACTACACATTTGAAAGAATTTAAAGGCCAAATTTATTATTACATTAATAAAATAAAGAAATAAATATACACAAAATCTGTACTTGAAAGTTTCTGAACCCTTTATAATATATATTTCAACATAAATATGACCTAAAATATTATCAGATTTCCACACAAGTCCTAAAAGTAGATAAAGAGAACCAGTGTAAACAACCAAGACAAAATATTATACTTGATTGTTTATTTATTGTTAAATAATCCAATTTCACATATCTTTGGGCGGCAAAAGTCTGCGAACCCTTAATAAAAAAAAAAAAGTTGTTGATGCTCAACGGGCTGGTAAAGATTATAAAACCACTTCTAAATTGTTTAGACTCAAGACCATTGTTACTCGATCAACTAACAAAGATAGGTAATAGTTTATAGGGTCACAAAAGACCAAGGGTAATTGCTAAGCAACATGTTCATGTTAATGAGCCCACTATAAGGAGAACACTGAACAACAAGTTTGTGCATTTTAGGGTTCCTCTCCATACAGGACATTGCTGTCCTTGGACTGAATCGAAAGAGAAAGTGGATCATGCAGCATCAAGTAATTCCACCAAAAAAAATGCTTAAAGAAGAATAAAGTTAATGTTTTGGAATGGCCAAGTCTAAGCCCTTACCTTAATCTAATAGAAATGTTTTGAAAGAAGTTAATTTGAAGAAACCCATCAACATCACAATGCTGAAGCTTTAATGGGATGAAATTCAGCCAAGCTGATGCTTAGGACTTCTTTTAGGACTGTAGTGCAGTTATTGCTGCACATGGGGGTCACACCAGATACTGAAAGCAATTGCTCACATACATTTGCCACTCACTAATATGTAATATTGGATCATTTTCCCCAATAAATAAATGACCAAGTATAATATTTTGTCTCATTTGTTTAACTGGGTTCTCTTTATCTACTTTTAGGACATGTGTGAAAATCTGATGATGTTTTAGGTCATATTTATGCAACAACACAAAAAATTCTAAAGGGTTCACAAACCTTTAAGCACCACTCTAGGTTAAATATTGTCTGATTATAAATACCCCAAAAAAGCATTCATTCATCTTCAGGAAATGCTTTTCCAGGTATTTTTTTGAAAACATGTAAAGCATCATAATAACATATTTTTTTGGTCATGCTCAACAACGAAGGGGCAAGTACATGTCCATTTATACATAATTCTTTGTTTAGAGGACATATTTCACAAGTCACAACTTGTTGCTGCTGGCTCTACATCCTTTTGTCAGAAGCAGGACTCATCGCTGAATATACTCTGTATATAGTTAATAAAAGGCCCTTAAGTTCTTGCAAAATATCTGGACTGGAACATTGGCAGACACAGCAAAGAACTCAGTAAAGCAGTTTTGCTTTACCGTCAATATACAGTGAAGGCCAAAAGTCAGAGACTACTACTGAAGATGCTTATATTTTTTTCCTTGTTTTCTATGTTTTCTTTAATACACCTCTTTTTCAATACACTATTCGTCTTTACAAGTCGTAATAAAAATAGTCACTTGAGTGAATCAGACTGTCATGGACTTTCTTCCACAGTCTTCTGACCTAAATCCACTTGAGCATTTATGGATCAACAAAACAGAGAAAGCCAAGCATACAGTAACATCACAAGATACTCTTTTGAATATTTTGAAGTCATGCTATGACACGGATTATCAGATTTTTGAAATAAACACAAGTACACACTACTTTATCATTACAGAAGAAGTGCGAATATATCAAATGCTAACTCTGAAATGTATGGGTTTTTTTGCTTTTCACTCAAATGGATATTTTGATTATAAAATTTGTAATGAAATTGATTGTATAAGCGTTCTCAGCTTTCTTGCTCCCTCTGTATGTCAAAATACAATAAAATACAAAAGAAACTATAGTAGTAATATGGACACTTTCTCTTTTTCTCACATTTTCATTTTTTTTTTAAATTAATGAGCTTGCTGAGATACTATAATAACACTAAGATACTAAGATACCATGATAACTCAAACACTTCTATCCAACTAGTACTAGTAAAGGCTTCCTACTAGTACTACAGTGACAGCAGGTAAATCCTCATTCAAACATTGGGTGACCTGTAAAATTGTGACTTAGCATGAAGAGTGTGTTGGTGATAAAATCTGTATTGTTAGTCGTTCACTTTAGCCTGGTGGCTTTCCGTTTGTACACGCACTGTGCAGCCATTACCAAGGTAGAAAAGGTTCCGAAATGTATTTCACATCAAAATCAAATGAATGTTACATTTGGAAATGTTGAAGTGCTCTGAAGTGACAAGTCACAGAACAAAAGCATGTCTGTGGCCAAGCAGATTTCTGCTGGGGTCCCGCCCCTCAATCTACCTCTGATGCCATTCCATCATTGCATAGCACACAAAGGAAGCCAAAACCAAACATGGGGCGAACATGTCAAACTTTACACAAATAGTAACTGGATCTCAGGATATCACCAACCAACACTACCTGCTGTGCCATGATACCAGCTTATACCAAAAACATTCTTTTCAACATTTATCATGAATTATCTATTAGACCCAGCCACAGACACAATCGTGAAGTGGAACGAAATTTATTGGATATTTAAAACTTTTTTTAGAAATAAAAAACCGAAAAGTGGGGCGTGCAAAATTATTCAGCCCCCTTGCGTTAATACTTTGTAGCGCCATCTTTTGCTGCAATTACAGCTGCAAGTCGCTTGGGGTATGTCTCTATCAGTTTTGCACATCGAGAGAATGAAATTTTTGCCCATTCTTCCTTGCAAAACAGCTGGAGCTCAGTGAGGTTGGATGGAGAGCGTTTGTGAACAGCAGTTTTCAGCTCTTTCCACAGATTCTCGATTGGATTCAGGTCTGGACTTTGACTTGGCCATTCTAACACCTGGATACATTTATTTGTGAACCATTCCATTGTAGATTTTGCTTTATGTTTTGGATCATTGTCTTGTTGGAAGATAAATCTCCATCCACAGTCTCAGGTCTTTTGCAGACTTCAACAGGTTTTCTTCCAGAATGGTCCCTGTATTTGGCTCCATCCATCTTCCCATCAATTTTTAACCATCTTCCCGTCCCTGCTGAAGAAAAGCAGGCCCAAACCATGATGCTGCCACCACCATGTTTGACAGTGGGGTTGGTGTGTTCAGGGTGATGAGCTGTGTTGCTTTTACGCCAAACATAACGTTTTGCATTGTGGCCAAAAAGTTCGTTCTGACCAGAGCACCTTTTTTCCACCGTTTGGTGTGTCTCCCAGGTGGCTTGTGGCAACTTTTTATGGATATTTTTGAGAAATGGCTTTCTTCTTGCCACTCTTCCATAAAGGCCAGATTTGTGCAGTGTACGACTGATTGTTGTCCTATGGACAGAGTCTCCCACCATCAGCTGTAGATCTCTGGCAGTTCATCCAGAGTGATCATGGGCCTCTTGGGCTGCATCTCTGATCAGTCTTTCTCCTTGTTTGGGCTGAAGGTGTAGAGGGACGGCCGGGTCTTGGTATGATCTGCAGTGATACTCCTTTCATTTCAATATGATCGTTTGCACAGTGGTCCTCGAGATGTTTAAAGCTTGGGAAATCTTTTTGTATGCAAATCCGGCTTTAAACTTCTCCACAACAGTATCTCGGACCTGCCTGGTGTGTTCCTTGGTCTTCATGATGCTCTCTGCACTTTAAACAGAACTCTGAGACTATCAACAGAGCATGTGCATTTATACGGAGACTTGATTACACACAGGTGGATTCTATTTATCATCATCAGTCATTTAGGTCAACATTGGATCATTCAGAGATCCTCACTGAACTTCTGGAGTGAGTTTGCTGCACTGAAAGTAAAGGGGCCGAATAATTTTGCACGCCCCACTTTTCAGTTTTTTATTTCTAAAAAAAGTTTAAAATATCGAATAAATTATGTTCCACTTCACGATTGTGTCCCACTTGTTGTTGATTCTTCACAAAAAATTACAATTTTATATCTTTATGTTTGAAGCCTGAAATGTGGCAAAAGGTTGAAAAGTTCAAGGGGGCCGAATACTTTTGCAAGGCACTGTAGATAGATAGATAGATAGATAGATAGATAGATAGATATACATACACACACTCAACATGTGCAGTCAGCCTGAGATCTTGGTTCAGAGCTACTAGGACACAAATGCCATTTGCAGTCCCAATAACATGGCAAGAACAGAAGGATCATTTAAATGGACTATTACTTCTGTCAGACCAATTTATCTGGCTTCTCTACTCACAATAAGAAGTGTGCCATGAAGCTAGTACCTCATGATGACAGTTTGCCAGTACCAAAGTCACTAGAGACATGGAGCCTAGATGAGGCAGATAATATTCCCTACTCTTCTTCATATAAAGCTTTGATTGATGAAACGTTTTGTGAAAGCAATGAACAAAGAAGGTGATGGATTTTGCTATTTGAGACAGATGTTTCCAGGAATAACTGATACAAAGATTAAATAAGTCCTTTTTGTTGGTCCATTATTCAGACAGGTCATCAGTGACAGGGAGTTTGAAGATCTGCTAGGGGGTCCACAGAAAATAGGGTTCAGAGTGGGTAACTGAAAATTCATTTTCTGAATGCACACTTCTGATCATCTTGGTGCAGTCAGTTTCTATCTGTCTGTCTGTCTGTCTATCTATCTATCCACACACATACACACACGACCAACGTTTTTCTTATCATAAAATGCAACAAAACAGCAATTTTTCAAATTCTGTGTAAGCTCAGTCCTGCTCAAAAGTGCTTTGCAAATGTCCCTTTTGGTAACAATGTAGATCACATTCAATTTTAATCTGTTAAGAAAGTCTGTTGAAGCAGGCACCAGACTGCACCCTCTTCAACCACCCTGCTTTCAGGGATCAAGAAACAGGAACACCTAATGACATATGGCATCACACAGGAGCACTGTGTTGTGACAGGCCATGACGAAAGATCTCTATTCTTCAAGACAAATTTGAATTAGGATAATAAACACGTTCAACTTCAGGGAATTTAAAAGCACCTGTTTGGCTTGTGATGTTTAAGGTAATGAATGCAGAAAAAAAAGTAACCATGGCTGTGTTTGTCAGAGGGGTGAGAGAGTGGAAGGTACTGGGTCAGAGCTTCTTTTCAGTTGCAGCCTCATCCAGGGTGTGATGAATGAGGTAAAAGCGAGATGATCCATCATGAGGAAGAGTATTAATTAATGTTGTAGGAAGCAAGGCCTGTTCCACATCAGCAGAAAAGCAGCCTCTCATTTTCTAATGCTTTTTTTTTCCTTTTTAGCTATACCAAAGAGGTATGCAGTCAGGCTAAACTACAGTCTATAGATAGAGAGAAACAAATGAAAGTGACAATTTCAGCAAAGGAGTACAATGTTTGCAATTAAAGCATTTTACTGCACATAGATCCAGGATTTCAGTTAGTGAATAAAGGGTACTTTTTTAGACTTGACAACAGCTGGGCCAGATACTCGTGAATAGGCACCCCAGTCAAATTATACATTGTGTCAGTATTCTTGTATACGTCTTGTATACTGCACAATGCTACTTTTTATATTGTGCTGCTATTATATTTCTCTATTGTTGTATTACTTTATTGGAGAGATGCCATGTGGAATTTAACGGTATTTGTGTATAGTGAGAAAGGTAATATTCTATTCTAAATTAAAAGAATTTAACATGGATTTTACAGGTTGACTTCGTGCTAGATGGTTTGAGAACTTTAGCACAAAAGGTAAACTGAACACAAAGCAGTATGGGCTCAAACTAAGGAGATAAGCAAGAAACTGAAAACACCAAAAGTCAAGTTGAAGAAAGAATCAAAAATTGCCTTAGAGGATGCCACAAGAACACACAAAGGATCTATGAGCTCACACATTAGAGCAATGAAATATACAAAGAAAAATTCATGAAGATAAACATGACAAACGTCACTCTACTACAAAGCTCAATGAACAAAACATGAGCACAAAGAGTACAAAGTACAAAACACACAAATAACACTGAACGGAAATGAACATTAGGCGAGTTGCTCTCAGAACAAAGCTGAATGGCACACACTTCAAGATCAGACTGGCTGGCTTAAATATTTTGTCCTTTGAGGATACGGAAAAATACTGCAGCTGTCAATACTCCAGGGAGACGAGTCACCCCTGTGTTCTGGAGTGTAATTCAGAAGTGGAGCCAAAGATGACTTGACACAGGCTTATTATTTATATTTCTAAAGTTATATTTAAGCGTGTCCTGCAAAGACAGTGTTAAAATCAGCCAGAGCGAGCATTATCCTGCCCTGCCATGAGACTCAACACATGTGGCTGCATATATACAGCAAGGGTTTCCCAGGAAGTCTCTAGGAACCAGCTGTGACACCAGCTTCGGTAACCTACAAGTGTGCAGGATTTACAGGCCCAACTACAACATCTATGGGCAAACATATCAAAGGATACCATACGGAACCTGTATGCCTCCATGCCTAACTATATCTCATCCTGTATCCAGGCTAGATGTGGCATAAGATTCTAGAACCTCATTTCAATTGTATGGTTTTCACCAATAAACCTTTCCTTTCACTCTAATATTGTAATCACTTACTTATATCATCATTAAATTCACAAATATAAAGTTATATTCGATCCCAGCAACTGCTTCTCGCTGCGTTATTCTTTGTTTTTTTCGTCAATGAGTGTGTGTGTAACACTGCATATACAAAAAAGGCTATCAAGTGTGCTAGCAAATGAACAAAAAAAAATATATGCATGTTTAAATAGATAAACGACATTAAATGATGTACACTCGCCTATAAATCCACTCAAGCATGGCGAGTGGATTCAGTGTCTTTGAACATATACTGTTCTCTCTCTAATCCTCTGCCTCTTTTCCATTCTATGAATAAACCCTTCATTTGTTAACTGTGTAATTAGCTGCAAATTAAGCAATCAGCAACCAAGCCCATTTAGTTCAAAACAAAACGCTCTCATCTGCGTTACACAGCATTTGGGGTATCAGAGCAGGAGGGGCATGACAAAGCATTTCATCGAGCCAAGCTCTGAGAGTTTGGTAAAGTCACTGCAAGCTTTCTGTTTACTCTGGAGTGCAGCGTAGGCTCGTAAATCCTACCTCCTCTGTAGTATTTCACACATTCCTCATTACAATCGCCATATCCTGAATGATGGATTTGCAAGGCATCCATCATTCTGCCCAAGCCAGACCGCAGTGGGTCAAACATCAAGGGAGCAAATTATTAGTGGCCATCATCGCTCCTGGTGCATTATAAAGATGGCATTTATCACAAAGGCCCATCGCTGACTTGCTGCTAATATATTCCTCGTTTGACAGGTGGTGTGATATATCTCTCTTCGTCCCATTTAGGATTAAGCCTTAACTTATAGATACAAAGCAAGTATTGCAGTGAATTATTACTGGGGCACAAAGGCACAAAAAGATAGAAGATAGTTGTGGTGACTTTGGGTTTTCTTGCTAATTCCATAAGCAGAATTGGAGAGCGATATAATATCTTCGGAGCTTTGGAATACAATAAAGCAAAAATGGTCACAGACATAATGAATAACTAAAATAAAACAGAAGGTTTGTTAGACTTGATTGTTAGATTTGCACAGCTACAACTAATGACCATAACTTTAACTGTTAGTGAACTTGAAATGATGCAGCCTCATAATTCATAAAATTATGACTGCTTAATTGGAAATTAAAAATAAATAAATAAATTAATTAATTAATAAATACACACACACATACAGATCATGGTCCTCAATAAATAAATGACCAATTATAATATTTTTGTCTCATTTCTTTAACTGGGTTTTCTTTACTTTTAGGACAATCTGATGATGTTTTAGGTCATATTTATGCAGAAATAGTGAAAATTTTAAAGGGTTCACAACCTTTCAATCACCATTTTGTGTGTGTGTATATATGTGTGTATATATATATATATATATATACATACATACATACATACATACATAATACACACACACACACACACACACACACACCACACACACACACCACACACACACACACACACACACACAGTACACAGTGAGGCAAAAAGTATTTAGTCAGCCACTGATTGTGCAAGTTCTTCGACTTAGAAAGATGAGAGAGGTCTGTAAATTTTCATCATAGCTACACTTCAACTATGAGAGACAAAATTAGAAACAAAAAAAAATCCAGGAAATCACATTGTAGGATTTTGTAAGAATTTAATTGAAAATCATGGTGGAAAATAGTAGTATTTGGTCAATAAATTTGGTTCAATTCAATACTTTGTAACATAATCTTTGTTGTTGGCAATGACGTTTTCCTGTAAGTCTTACACAATGTGATGTCCTGGATTTTTTCTCATTTTGTCTTTCCCATAGTTGAAGTGTAGCTATGATGAAAATTGCAGACCTCTCTCATCTTTCTAAAGTCTTGCACATCATGGCTGACTAAATACTTTTTTGGCCCCACTGTACAATACAGATATTTAGAGAAATTGTCTCATAGCAAAAATTTTTATAAGAGACAAGAACATGTAATGTAGTTTGTATCAGGTGCATATCTTAAATAACTACTATCCATCCCACCATCAAGAGGTACAGATCAAGCAAAGATACAGTAGATAAAGTAATGTTACTGCAGTAGCAGGTCCTAAATACACTACTCAATAACTGAGAATATAGACCCGTACAATAAAAATATTCTGGTTTAATAAACTGGACGACTGAATTTTTAGGACAATGTGACATTTTGACAACAGAAAACCTCTCAATTAAATTTTTTTATTTATTTTCAAACAAGAAAATATTAACAAACTCGTAGTCCACTATACATCCCCAGCCAGAAGACCAATTGGCTATTGTTAAAGGAATAAAAAGTGGCCGTCAACCAGCCCAAATAGCTTTTTAAATCCAATTTCTGTAAGCAAAGTAAAGCTTTTCTTAAATCCAGTAAACACACTACAACAAATAACTATAATTTTGAGAAACCTGTTCTAGGAGTAATTGGTTTAAATTAGAACTAACAACAGAAACAGGTTGAGTAATCATAAGATTCTAACAATTATGTAAAGTTTTCTTAGATGTGTTGGCTGTATTTGAGATGTTTTCACTTGCGTATTATGTAAAGCAATGCAGAGCGATGTCACAGATTAACTTTGTTTCAGGTTCTAATTTCATTACACTGTGAATGTTGACAGCAAAGACAGATAGCAAAGTTGTATACAATAAAATGTATTAAAAAAGTATTGACAATTTAAAGCAACAATACATGTTTATCTGGGGGGTAGAGAACATTTTGGGGGGCTATAAAACCCCTAAAACAGGTCTAACAATGTCGACAAGCACCATTTTACATTACATTTACAGCATTTAGCAGACCCTTACCCAGAGCGACTTACAATTGGTACAGTCTTACAGTCCAAGCAATTGTGGGTTAAGGGTCTTGCTCAAGGACCCAACGTGGCAGCTTGGCAGAGGTGGGATTTGAACCCTGGACCTTCTGGTCCAGAGTCCAGTACCTTAACCGTTAGGCTACCATAGAAGGAGAAGAGTTATTCTACCATATACTTCATAGGTTTAGCTACACTATATGGCCAAAGGTTTGTGGACAAAACTTCTAATTCCCGTTCGTTTTTATTGTATATATTGTTTTATAATGTGAGGTATACTAGCATCGAATCTCCAGAACAGAATAGTTACACTGAGCACCTCAGTGACTCTCTGTAAGGCATTTTAACAGGTTTCCACTTCCTCAGAAAGTCAGTTCAAAATCTTTCTGTTATGCCCTCCTAAAGTAAACTCCACAATGGAATAGTTTGCCAACTTTGATATAGAACTTGGCAGACTTGCACTGAGCCTTGTCTTTAACTCCAACAGACAGCACTGAGATTAACTGGAATGGCAACTGTGAGGCAGGGCCTGTAATCAGTGCCTGACTTCAAAGTGATGTACCAAACTCTACTGGAAAACATTCTCAGAAGACTGAAAGCTGTTGTAGAAGTGAAAGAGGAGAGAAACTATGTTAATAGTCATATTTTGGGATGTAGGTATGGGTGTCCAGAAACCTTTGTCTATAGTGTAGCTTGAAGGACACTGGTAGCTAACAGGATATTACCACATTACTATCTTAGGGTATCTTATTGTAACTGAAAATCCCATTTGCCAAGAGTTAACCGCTGTACCAACTTCACAGTTCTTAAGAAACAAACTTTACTCCTAACATATAGTTAACATGTAGAACGTGAAATATACAGGGTGAGATGGAGTAATTTTTATATGTAACTGGTGTATTACATGTAATGATTCATAAGAGGTGGTAAGAAATGTGTACAGCCAGCATTATCAGCAAAAGTTTCTATATTTAAATACAAAATTCTTGACAGAAAGTAGACATTTTCCAGATGCTACAATAAGCACTGCAACTGTAAATATCATAAATATGTCATTAGTAGATTCAGTCACAAATAAATCTATACTTTTAAGATAAATGACATTTCTTCTGGGATTTCTTCAGAGCATTTATAATTCTTATATCGTCCTGTGCATTGACCGCTGTCATAAAGCCTGTGTCATGAACACTAACTAAAGCAGAAAGTGGCTAGAACTGTCCTTGAATAAAACATCATGACACATACAGTGGTGCTTGAAAGTTTATGAACCCTTTAGACTTTTCTATATTTCTGCATAAATATGACCTACAACATCATAAGATTTTCAAGTCCTAAAAGTAGATAAAGAGAACCCAGTTAAACAAATGAGAAAAAAATATTATACTTGGTCATTTATTTAGTGAGGAAAATGATCCAATATTACATATTAATGAGTGACAAAAGTATTAGGATTAGAAGTTAATAGAGGCGTGTAATAGATGGAGAGGACACAAAGGAACCCAGGGTAACTTCTAAGCAACTAAAGGCCTCTTTCACATTGGCTAATGTTAATGTTCATGAGTCCACCATCAGAAGAACACTGAACAGCAATGGTGTGCATGGCAGGGTTGCAAGGAGAAAGCCACTGCTCTCCAAAAAGAACATTGCTGCTCATCTGCAGTGAAAAACGTGGACAAGCCAGAAGGCTACTGGAAGAATGTTTTGTGGATGGATGAGACCAAAATATAACTTTTTGTTTTAAAAGATAGCATTGTGTTTGGAGAAAGGAAAACACTGCATTCCAGCATAAGATCCTTATCCCATCTGTGAAACATGGTGGTGGTAGAATCATGGTTTGGGTCTGTATTGCTGCATCTGGGCCAGGACGGCTTGCCATCGTTGATGGAACAATGAATTCTGAATTATATCAGAGAATTCTAAAGGAAAATGTCAGGACATCTGTCCATGAACTGAATCTTAAGAGAAGGTGGGTCATGCGCAAGACAACGACCCTAAGCACACAAGCCGTTCTACCAAAGAATGGTTAAAGAAGAATAAAGTTCATGTTTTGGAATGGCCAAGTCAAAGTCCTGACCTTAATCCAATCAAAATGTTGTGGAAGGACCTGAAGTGAGCAGCTAATGTGAGGAAACCCACCAACATCCCAGAGCTGAAGCTGTTCTGTACGGAGGAATGGAATAAAATTCATCCAAGCCGGTGTGCAGTGCATCTTTATCTACTTTTAGGACTTGTGGGAAAATCTGTTGATGTTTTAGGTCATATTTATGCAGAAATATTAAAAATTCTAAAGGGTTAATAAACTTTCAAGCACCACTGTATCATGCAAATCACCTGTAATGGAAAGATACTGTTATGTCTTTTCACATATATGACACAGTTATGTCACAGTACATTATGTAAACCCTTTGAACTCCATACTTCCACGTGGCTTCACCCCTTCTGGTGTTTTATGCCTTGTTTTGAATTTAGGAAGAAAAATTTTGCCAATCCTAATGATACCCTGAAATACCCCCAGGATCACTCCAGTATCTGTTTAGAAGCCTGGCCTGCATGCACTTGAATTTATGTAAGGTCGTAAAAGAACTATTGATTTCCGACCGTGCAGAAGGAGATGGTGGAGTCTTTGCCAGTGCCATTAGCTCTGCTTCAAGTGGCACACCTGCAGATGTGCAGGACCACATATCACCATAGTGAGCCATTACCGATAAGCTTACACAAAAACTGTAGATGGTAAAAGATATGGAAGCATTAGCAGGCACCCAACCCACTGTTTGTTGCAAATTCATTCTTTGGATGAGAAAATGGGGAAGTTTAAGGAAATTTAGTACACCTTTAACTCAGAATTGTTGACGCTTATGTCCTTTGGGACTGTGGTGATGCAGCAGTTAAGCTACTGGCAATGTTGGGCCCTTGGTCAAGTCAATTAACGCACGATTGCTTGGATTGTATCTTTCAAAATTATATTGGTTGCAAGTCAGTCTGGAAAAGAGCACATGCTAAATCTTCACTTACACCTGCTTAATCCAACTTCAAGACGAGAACCAACCTTACACAAGGCCCCAGTCAGGGCCACAAACTCACTCACACTGGCACATCCTAGAGACTAGGGGTGGGAATCACAAGGCACCTCATAATAGGATATTATTACGATATGTTGCCCAAAATAACATAGATATCATGATAGTGCGATTGTGATTCTTGATATACTTCAAAGACATCAAAATATCTTTGTAACTTAAGATAAAATATCCCTAAACAGGTAAATAGCAGGAATCTTATTAATTAATGTACGTCTCACAGAATTGGACAACCAGTATGAAACAATGTACAACATTAACACACACCGACTGCAACTTGTCCAATTCTGTGTGTCATCGTTCCAATGTAAAATAGCTACCAGCCAGAAAGCAGAACAGTTCTGGGGTTAAAATGTCTACAGGCAGAAACCAACTGTCCCTGAGTAAAACCTTTTCAAACTGTGTATATTAAGCTTACAGGGAAAAAATACAAAATAAATTAATAGTATTTTTAATTAAACTTAACAAGCATAACCGACCTGTTTTGTGCAAACCTGGGACCACTTCATTATTTACCAAATCGTTTTATGTAAACTGGACATGTTTCAAGTCATCCTCATATATACACGTTAATCAGCATGCTCAGTGTAATTGTCTGTGCAACAACTGCACAGAGAAGCACTGCATTTCTCCCCTGTGAGCTTCTGAGTGCATTTAGAGCACTTGCATGTTTAAATAAAAATATCGATATTTGGTGCCAGTGTATCGATAATATGTCACAAAAGAAAGTGATACGATAATAGCCATAATCAATGTTTTGCCCCACCCCTACCAGAGACTGTGGTAGCCTAGTGGATAAGGTACTGGACTCTGGACCAGAATGTGCCACTGTTGGCTCCTCGAATAAGGCCCTTAACCCATGATTGCTTGGATTGCAATATTGTATCAGTTGTAAGCTGCTCTGGATAAGGGCATCTGCTAAATGACGTAAACATAAATGACCTAATGCAAGCCTTTGGAATGTGACAGGAAACTGGAGTACATGGGGATAACATGCAAAATATATACAGTTAGAATCCAGGAATCAAACCAAGGGTCACTGGAACTGTTAGACCAGTGAGTTAACCACTTGCACCATCTCTAGATGCAAATGTAAAGGTTATTTCAACATTGTTCCCCAAGAAACAGAGTTTGGGAGCATGTGCTGAGGTGGAACATCACAGATACCCATGTGCAAACACACCAGATCTTGTGAAACAAACACCTGCTGGTGTAGCTACACCTTTGACCAGAAGACAGACCTCACCTCACCGGCAGCAGGGTATAAACCAGAGATAGAGGTGACTCAGCGGGTAGAGTGCTCGTTCCAAATGCTGAGCCTCTCTTTGTATCCCGTCTCCAGCTAGGTGTGGGTTGCCAGTTATGGAATTGAGATTATGGCTCACTTACTGTGGTGAAAAGTCTAATTAGACCAGTTTGCAATTAAGTCCAGTTATACCAGCAGACAGCTATGTTCATGGGCTCGCATCAAAAGTCTGGGTTGGTGTGTGTATTCACTGGATTACCTCCCAGTTTTACCAGGGACATGTTCTTGAGTATCAGTTCTCTGTGGAATGATGACAACGCAAGGTGTGCCCCCACATGACATCAACTGAATATTAAATCCGTCTTAAAACGTAAACTTTTATAGTTCATTTTGCAGCATAATAAACAACAACATTCTCAGCTTTAATCCCTGACGATCCTGAAGGATTTATATACTCAATTTTATACTTTCCACCTGACACAGGCCAAATAAATTGTTTCTTGGCTGGCTGGAAGGGGCCATCACCCAGCATTTGTAACTCTTGCTGTCATTTATCTTTTCCTCTCAGGTTTCTAGAAAAAAAAAAAGCATTACTTGAGTTACTGACTGCCTTTACTCTCATCAGTACTACAAAAATGAAAAAGTATAAAATAAAGTATTTAGCCACTGATTGTGCAAGTTCTCCTACTTAGAAAGATGAGAGAGGTCTGTAATTTTCATCATAGGTACACTTCAACTATGAGAGACAAAATGAGGGGAAAAAAGGCAGGAAATCACATTGTAGGATTTTTAAAGAATTTAATTGTAAATAATGGTGGAAAATAAGTATTTGGTCAATAACAAAAGTTCAACTCAATACTTTGTAACATAACCTTTGTTGGCAATGACAGAGGTCAAACGTTTCCTGTAAGTCTTCAGCAGGTTTGTACACACTGTAGCTGGTATTTTGGCCCATTCCTCCATGCAGATCTCCTCTAGAGCAGTGATTGGGGGTAGCACTGTCACCTCACAGTGAGCAGGTCCTGGGTTCAATCCCCAGGTGGAGCGGTCTGGGTTCTCCCTGTGTCTGTGTGAGCTTACTCCCACAATCCAAAGACATGCATGTTAGGTAATTGGTGTCTATAAAAAGTGTCCCTATTGTGTGTGTGCCCAGTGATGGATTGGCACCCTGTTTAGGGTTGTTCCTGCCTTGCAGCCTGTGCTGCCAGTTAGGCACCAGCTCTCCTGTGACCGTGTGCAGGATCAGGCAGATAAGACATGATGACAATGAATGACAATATTAACAAAAAAGTTTATATAACATCTTATATAGCCAGGCATCTGGGTGGCACAGCGGTCCAACATGTTAGCCCATTACTGTGGTGATCCGGGTTCGAGTCCTGACCAAGCTGGGCTTCACATGCAGACATAAATGGCTCTATATGAATACTGGAAGGATGATCAACCCTTGGTGATGCAGCGTTGACCCAGTCAGCTGTGTAATGGAATGGCACCTATGCAGGCACAGTGTGTTCTCTAGATTGTAGGTGCCAAACCGCCCAGGACCCTGATCAGGAAAAGTTAAGAAGGGGAAAAAATAGAGAGTTTACATCAACCCAAACTCTGCCAAGCCAGCACTGTTGGGACGTTCAGCAACGCTCTTAATCCTCAAATTCATATCTCAGTTGTCAAGATCAGGCAGTGTTACAAGCTGTTAATTCACTCATCAGACCTTTCACCAAGCATCAGGCTTTAGTTCATGTTCTAACATGTGTGTCAATAAATTGCAACAATCTTCTACGGTTTCACCACTAAAAAGTGGGATTCAATTAGAATTCACCACAACAGTTCGCTCCTCATACGCATAAATCTCAAATCAACTTTTCTCATTGCTAGACTCATCTAGTTGCCAGTGGCTGCTTTGCTTTGCTCCCATCACTTTTAATTATAATCTCTCACTGAAAATAAATGACTTCCAGTTCGGGAGCTTTGTCACATCACTGCCCATGTGAACACAAAGTAATTGATCCTATGGTCATGTAGAAAAGTTTTATCTTTATTAAGTTAATTACTGACAGAAACAAGGACCTACACATCATACTTAATTTATTCAGTGGTGCAGGTAAAAGAAGAGTGAAATTCTTAATGGTATAGGGAGCTGAAAATCAATAAGTACATGTCAGGGCTAAACTGGAAAACCGTGAATGTCATAGAAAATAGGACTGCATTTTAAATGTTCCTGGCATCTTGATAAAGCACTGCAAAGATGATCAATGTTGTGTTGTGGTAACACAACATTCATCTGTTGCACATAATGGCTGCAACATAAGAGGCTTTGTCAAGCACATTTGATTGTTCCTGGCCTATGTAATCTACAACTCAAATTTCTAATTCTATTGTTGGCATCAGAGTGTCACATGAATATTAACAGTGGACACAAACACAGTGGTAACAGACAGGCTAGGTGCAAACCCAAACAGATAGTGCTAATATAATAACACAATACTCTAATGTTTTTAATTAAAGCTAATGTACACAGACAATGCTAATACTAATTTTAGTGCAAACAAGCTACAGCTAACAGGCAACACAATCAAACAGTGCATGCTATGCAAACAAGACAATAAGCTAACGTGCTAACAGACACAGACGGTACACAAAAAAAATAAATAAATAAATGCTACCACTAACAGAGTAAGAGAAGCTAAGCTAACACTATGCAACACATAAAATATATAAAATTCTCATTCAAAATGCTCTATTAAAAAAATGTAATAAATAAATTTAAAAAGCATGGGCTGCTGGCTTGTGCCTAGCTCTATGTTGTTGCTAGCTTTAGCCTCTCTGACTTTGTTTGCTGTACCAAACTCTGCATGTTCAGTGAGGTGATGCTGTTTAAAAAGTCTTATTAAATTAAAGCTGGTTGTGTTCAAAATAGATCACTAACCCTTAGTGTCCCTAGTCCCTCATCAGTGATGCTATATTTAGAGAGACTATCTAGTTGACTAGCTGTGCACTCAGAACACAGCCGAAACCTATAACGCTTCCTTTTCATTATGTCATCAAACAAACCAATAAGAGTCTGAAGAGTTATCAATTAAAGTTAGTAAAAACATTGTGCTGTTCATGGGTGCTTGACCAGGAGATAACTGGTTATATGAGACTGAATGCCTGATCACCGGCTGAAGTCGATCACGTTAAAAACCGGCCAAATCCGTTTTTTTTTTAATCAAATGCATGAAACAGTTGCCGAATGTAAACAGTGTGCAGTCTGCAACATATTAAAACAGAGCTTAAAAAAGAGGTGCACCTTTTTTGGCTGAAGTATTTTCATCCTGGTAAGACATATCCCAAATTCAGTGGGTTAATCATTGCTCTGAATCCATCAGGAGAGTTACTGCATTCATAATCTTGTTCTTCTTTTGCATCTCCGATCTCACTTGCTTATAATCCATTTCTGTGATGTGTTCTGTTCTAATCTGACAGAGCCGTTCCCAGCTTTTAACAGACAATTTCTAGGCTGTAGTGTAAGCTATGCTACCTGGCTAACTAGCGAGCTTTACCCAGTGTGCTGTTCGGCAATGTCGTTCTAGAAAGCTAATCACCTATAGCTTAAACTTAACTTAGAAATGTGATCTGTACCAAAGTGGACCTTTGTAGAACATTATAAAAGAATATATATAAAAACTGTAATACTACCATATAGTACTCAGAGGAAGTGCTATGTGTACCATATAGAAATTGC